>UYYA01004288.1:0-128553 GCA_900624975.1 Angiostrongylus costaricensis
ATTTTCTTGCGAATTGCACTGAAATGGTGCATGATTCCTGCAATCTACTCTATTCCCTGAAAATGACAATAAGATATCCTCCGCATTCTGTCTTTCATGTCCATGAAGATATTTCTCTGGTCTCCTTTGCTTTAATCTCTGTTACCGATCAACGGAATTCGTGATAAAGCTTCTTTCAAATATTATAGCGTAGTCTTTTCGGGCAACACCAGATACGACATGTGGTGGACAAGCTGTAGACTGCATATGAAATTATAGCAAAAACCCTCTATGCTGTCAAATGAGCGGCCGAAACAGCGTAAATGATGTGCGATCTACACTCTCCGCCTCTATCCTGCATGCGAACGTTTGTGAGTGATAACGTCGCAAATGTGTCGAAGCTGTGGATTGCTTTGGAAGTGATGAAGAGGTAGGTGATAACTTCTTGAATATCTACACAGGACTAACAATTATGAGGTAAATATCTTAGTAAGTTACATCAATCCGAATAGCTTTTTCTAGCTTTTATTCCCACAGTTTCTTTTTGCCATATCTCTTTTTGTGGCGGATTTTACTCATCGGCAAACCCCATTCAGAGTATGATATCGTTGTGNTAGACCTATGCCAAAAATGAACACTTAACAAATAATGAAGAAAAAAAGAGGATTTGCTAAGAAACTACAACGCAGTTTCACGTCTCAACTACCGTAATCATTACTTTGAATGCTGAAAAGATTCTAATGGGCAAAACATTAGATGATCTGCTCAAAATAGAGAAAGCACCACGAAAAGAACGCTAACAAACGCTATTACAGAACGCAAACAAAAGAACGCTATTACAGCAAAATGGATGCTGTCAGATAACACCAGCATCTTTGGCCATAGCACGAAAAATGCCGTTAGGTCTATTCATAAGAACCTGAGGCGAATCGAATTCGACAACACGACCTTCCGATAGTACCAGTAATCGATCACAGTCCATCACCTGGAATATAAAGAACTAATACCTCAAGAAGAATGATCAGTTGATATATCATGTTACTTTCACCCTTTACAATACTTGTTCATCTCTCATACCTATTGGCTACATCTTTACCATTGCTTTTTATATCAATGTCCTTTTCCTTCTCTCATTCGTCCCAATTCAGGGCGCGTCACTTTTGCGGCTGTTCACGACTGTTTCTCGACTCTTGCTACCTACTATTGCGGACGATACGAGTCTCCACTGTCGTGACCAGTTCGTACAACTAAATAGCGAGTGCGGCAGCGAGTTTGTGTTGAAATTTCTCTCATGAATCTCTAAAGGTTTTCTTCATTTTTGCAATATGGTCTTTTTTTTCGACGTTTCTTTCCGACCGCCCCCACTCTTATTTTATCACCGGTGCTCGTACAACACCTCATGCCACCGAAGGATTTCGCCCAATTCGTGGAATTTTTACGCCGCAGATGGAACGATGTGATTTCAGTATGTATTCTTTCTTTGATGAGCTGACACGGGGTTGATAATGATATTTATTCATTTTCAGCTAACGTTTCGACATCTTCCTCTTCCTCAGAGCCGTTGATCCGAGTCGATGGTCCATGCTTGTCATTCGTCTCATACATAACGATATTATTACCGGACATTGTCATTATATCCACCATCAGCATCGTGTATAAAAGGGCATCACTGAGTGAGGATGCCTCATTCGAGAAGACGGCTCACTGAGGAAGGCCTGACTCGGCACGAAGGCGAAGCTGCAACGTCGAGACGAATAACAAGCATGGAGCATCGACTCGGATCATCGGCTCTGAGGAAGACGAAGACGTCGAAACGTTAGCCGAAAATGAATAAATATCATTATCAGCCTCGTGTCAGCTCATCAAGGAAAGAATACATATTGATTATTGATGCCGGGGTTCAAGGAAAGTCGGTTTCGAAAGATGTGATTTCAGTTTTAAAGACACGGATTATTCGATACACTTCTTTACATAGCAACTTTATTTTAGTTCTCAGTGAATGTGTTTTTGCAAGTAAATAACAACGAGAATTTTCTTGCGAATTGCACTGAAATGGTGCATGATTCCTGCAATCTACTCTATTCCCTGAAAATGACAATAAGATATCCTCCGCATTCTGTCTTTCATGTCCATGAAGATATTTCTCTGGTCTCCTTTGCTTTAATCTCTGTTACCGATCAACGGAATTCGTGATAAAGCTTCTTTCAAATATTATAGCGTAGTCTTTTCGGGCAACACCAGATACGACATGTGGTGGACAAGCTGTAGACTGCATATGAAATTATAGCAAAAACCCTCTATGCTGTCAAATGAGCGGCCGAAACAGCGTAAATGATGTGCGATCTACACTCTCCGCCTCTATCCTGCATGCGAACGTTTGTGAGTGATAACGTCGCAAATGTGTCGAAGCTGTGGATTGCTTTGGAAGTGATGAAGAGGTAGGTGATAACTTCTTGAATATCTACACAGGACTAACAATTATGAGGTAAATATCTTAGTAAGTTACATCAATCCGAATAGCTTTTTCTAGCTTTTATTCCCACAGTTTCTTTTTGCCATATCTCTTTTTGTGGCGGATTTTCCTCATCGGCAAACCCCATTCAGAGTATGATATCGTTGTGGGAAGGTATTGATCTAGAGTGCACGTTTGTTATTTCTAGGTTATTTATAATTAAATTTCAGATATCTTGCAACTTTCTCTGTTGCTTTGTTATTGTTGGGCTTTCTTATATACTGTACGTGCACTGAACCAGTTATTTATTTACCTTCTTGAATCACTTTTAGTTCCTTCTTGAAACGAACGACTATTTCGTCTATCTTTCATTCATTGCCTTTTTTTCGTGGCTGGTTATTATCTGAAGTACAACCACAAACATGCTGAGACCTGAGTAGGCCTAGGAACCAGAGGCGCTCCTTGGACCCGCAATTACGCTTCATCGGAGCTGACGGTATGTATGGAATATAAAATTAAATTAAGTTTTAAGTTCTATGAGTTTATTTTACCAACTTCGTGCTGGCATATCATTGGAAAAAAGTGAATTTTGAGAACTAATTGATTCGTATTTCATTAGCAATCATTGTAGTGGATCTCGGTTATATTCATGTAGCTCAAACATCTTCCAAATATGTTAGTGTCACCTCTGATTGGCATATGTTACTGCACCACATCCGGCCATGTTATGAAGTTAATGATGGAAAAGTTTGTTACCAGTCCTTCCGGTTTAAAAACACCCGTCCCGGACCCGAAAATCTCCGTTAGAGTATCGCAAGATATTCTCTTTTATGGAAGTAAATGTATGCTGTTTAAAAACCTCGCGATTGCTGAGCAAGAAAACGACACATTCATATTCCAATGCCGAGGTTAAGAGAAAGTCGATCTTGGGAACTATTCTCTCTTAAATTCGGGTGCGGTAATACAAATCTTTTTTAGAGTATTGCCGACTACGAAAATGTGCTTGAAAGCGTTGAAACGAACGAAGTCCTACTATCGCTGTTTGACCAAGCACTGCACCCGTTACATGTAAGTATTCTAGTTGACTGCACAGTGTCTTCTATTTACTATTTATTATTTTTTCGTGGTAGGTTGATTTCTAGTGCACCTTCAGCTTAACTGGGTTCAATGATGATTTATGCTTCGACGATTGATTACTGATAGTATATCAGAGAAAAAAACTGGCTGAGAGAGCTAGGGCAAAGGCATCGGTTGGTATGGACGATAGCACATCAGCTCCCGAAAAAAGTAGACGTAGGTTCGAAGCCAAATGCGGTTCGGAGTCGTGTTTATATCCCAGCACGCTAGTCCTTATACATGAAAAACCCCTTCATCGTTACTAAATTTTAATCAATTTTGTACCAAATTGCTGTTATCTGCGAATTTGTTTTGCAAATAGGGTATTGACGACTTCCCTTGAAGACAATTTTAGGAACTAAAAATGCACCAATGTCATCGTTGCCGACAAGAATGCTATCTCAACAGAAGTGAAGTATATGTTCTGCTTCTTCCCTATTCGGACTTCTGGGATGACGTCACGTAGAAAGTGAGCACCATCATGTCGCACAAAACTTTTTTCTCTTCCGCTTTGACTCTTCATTAATCGTGCAGCACAACATCGGTCGAATGAAGTGTCGAGGAACGAAGCACTTAGCGGAATTTATTTGTGGAGGCCTAAATTGCTCATGACGTAAACATGGCTGCTCAAACTCGGGTAATTAAAACAGTTTTCCAAATTTTTCCAAGGTTTAATTACCTAAATGTAAGCGGTGATTCCCAACTAAATAGCAGTTTTGACGTCCAAAAACAAACCCTTCCGAGTGCTTCGTTCTTCGACACGTTATTCGACCTATGTCGAGTTACACGGTAAACGAAGTGACGAAAAGGAAAAAGAAAAAATGCTGTGCTATCCGACGGTATTTATTTTTTCATATATGGAGGACTGTATTTCTGGTGAGCAAATTTGAAGTTGCCGATATAGCATTTCTTCTATTCGTAAAATCTAATGATTCAACAGTTTCGCCTTCTTCAGGACCTGGAAAAGTCGAACTGGCTCAATCTACTCAGCCAAATACACTCTTGACGTTAACAGATAGAACATAATTTATAAATTTGTATTTTACATAGTGAATTAGTCTGACGCAATGGATGGGAATCAAAATTCGGATGTTACCGTAGCCATTTGCTCCCTATTACACTGCGCGCTACATGAAACCTGCTACGGTAATTAGTGGTAAGATATTCGCTGTAAAAGATAATAGGCAAAATGCTCTGCATTGGTTAATCATTAAAGAGGGTGCTATGCATTCGACTCTATTTGCCATCAGGGTTGTGATCCAATGCACATTTACCCATTACAATGCCTTGCGGGAGCTTACCGATGTGATTCATATTTCAGTGTTTTGGTGACCTCCGGAACAAGTCGGCCACCAATTTTTCTACCACGAACGTGTGGAAGGCTTGGTGAGTTTATGGCATGAGATCGAACAATTGCCAACATATGCTTTTCTGTGTTCGTCTAGCCACTGGGTTATAAATGCTCTTTGGGATTCTCGTGGTAAGTACACATAATCGCCAGGAACTGAATGTATGAAAATGTCAGAAGGGTGTTGTACTACACATGAAAAAGGTCAACTAATGGCTTACGCAATCTTGAAAGTAAACTATCCACTCCGATACAGTGCAGTTTAAATCAAAAACGGGACAACATTTTGAACCGCTGTAAGTAATGAAGTTAATTGAACTGGTGTAGTTAAGCACACCCTTTTATAATCATACTAACGTTTCACGCTTACATCTTTCATTATCAGTTTATCTAGTTCATCAATTCTAGAATTGGTTTACTCTTAGCGGGGCTTCGCGATGGAATCGCCGGACACCTTCTCAGATTGGGAGACCCTGCCAGGGGATGAATCCCACGCTCTACATCGCAGTCCGACACCCAGGAATACTTCCCAGCAATGATGAGGCTGTAAGCCATTAGCAGGAGATATATATGTATATACATATATCTTATATGTATACACATGTATATATGTATATACATATATATAAGTCGATGGACACAGATTATAACGTAACCACGATGTTAACCTTCTATTTTCTGTCTACTGTAATTTCTGACGACAGGCAATGATGCGGAATACAGCTACAACGATGCTGAGAAATTCGCAAAACTTGAACCCTGGTCCAGATGGAACAACGATTACCCTTTACGGGGGTTCGCGTATTACACACTGCACCACGGAGGCCTCTCAGCTAGTTTTCTCCCTGTAGCTGCCATCAGCAATCACCCGTCAACGGGAATGACTATAGCGTTCTCAATCCTGTTTGCAACTAGCACGCCGAGTGGTCGTTTCTGTGTGAATTTCTCCAGCTGCACACGTTAAATATATCTATGAAGTCACTATTCTATCATGCAGATTGATGTGGTAACGCGATCAACAGCGTCTGGTATTGATTGATAACTTCTTTGCCATGAGCATCCGATCTTGATTGTTGATGATTTAAAGGAATCGATGCTCGTACAACAATCCGTGTTGATGGCTACATACCACCTTATCAAAGGTTTTTCTTCGACTTTACGAAAACGAGGTCATAGGTTTCAAGTGCCTTCACAAGAGTGACAAACCATTGATTAAAAAAATCCTTGCATCGACCGACATCCGGTATTCAATTTCTGTACAAATGCTAGTAAATCCAATCTGAATAAATATTGAATGAATATTGTCTCAAAATAGCTAGGAGCTAATGGTAAATTCTACACAGCAAGGAAATACACCTTAGCCCTAGCAAAGCCGCTCTACGTTGGAAGGTCCTACGATCAAAGTTGAAAAACTAGCACAAGAAACAAGATTTTGTATGCTGCACAATAAATCATTGATGACCTTTTTTAATCATTTATTTTGCTTCTTTAGAATACTACTCGCCCTTACGTATAGCGGCGAAATTAGTACGACGCTCATTCTTCCAAGATTTACCACTGCTCTCAGTAGCTTTAAGTGTTTCTTACGAAAGCACTATACATTCCACTCCACTCGGAGGGATTAGATGCATATCCGAGCTGTACAACGACTGGTGGAGCTTAATGATTTATGTTATCAGTGTTTCCATTGACCAAGATAGATGTGGTACAAAAAAAATGGAAAAAATTTCAAAATGTACTACCTATTTCTAGTCATATTCAACTTCTAAACCATACTCCTTGAGTATTTTGCCTACATGAGACCTTTATCAACTTTCGACCACGGAAAAATTCTTTAATAGATGTCATCGTGTCGCCCATAGTTGATAAATACTCTCTCGTTCTACATAACATCTTTAGAGAGTTTTGTTCAGATTTCGGAGCAGACCAGGTTCAGATTTGCTAAAACTGTTAACTGCTTTGTTCCAGTGAATAGTGAAGACGTGAAAATGGTGCATAGGCTTTGGCGCAAGGTTCTTTCCCACAGAACTTCCACATCAAGAACCAACATCGCAATAGTTTTTTCAAGTACTACTAAAACTAGGAAGTTGCCTAAATAAGTGAAAAGGTTTACGAAGGAATAGCACAGTGGTAAAATCGAAAATAGGGTTGCTTGGTCAAAATTAGTAGGTGCTCTTGAAAATAAATGGGACCTCTCCGATTTCAGCTACCATATTTTGCAAGAACGTGAGGGATCTACCAATCAAAGAAAATGGCATTAAGGAGGAATTATGCGGATGGAAAGTGACGGTGAGAGAGCTGGGCTTTCAGGAAATCTAACCCGGAAAAGCTGAGACATGCAAGACGTCAAAACTGTTTGAATCAATGGTTGCCTCAAGGGTGCGTCGTGATTCTGAAACACAGTTACCACTACAGTTATATGTTATATCGATCGATAGCCTTGTATTTCATATGCACATAAATATGCATGTATATATAACATAAGTTTCAGAGGGCGTGTACTGCAGTGGTTAGAGATGCGTTGCAATAGTCACGTGGTCTTTAGTTCGATCCGACACCCCGGGTGAACCAAACTCTGCGTCACATCAAGGTGGGTGATCAAGTTGGTACGACACTTGCCTAGATAGGCGGAAACACTGATTTGACACATTGGTAGGGCTCCATCACCGCACAAGGAAAAAAATGCATTCAATCACCTCTGCTGTGCCGTGAATGCACTCAAACTATGCTGTGCCCCTGACGGATTGATTAACGCCGGACGAGCTATATTTTTATCATTTACTAGACCATACTATATCATGTTATCTTGCAATTACATTTTATCATAAAGTTAAAGTTAAAGTTAAAGCACCCAGACCGCATTTAAAGGATGTCTTTCGAGTTGCAATTAGCTCACAAAAAAACGAAGCTGACCAACGCGGTCTACATGTTCAGCAAATAACTCATCTTCATGATCCAGAAGTGCAGAAGACTAGAGCAAATTATTCTTATGATGAGAAGAGCTGGTAAATAATAAACAGTAGCTACACATTTTTCCACAAAGAAATACAAGGGTAATATTTCGATGCGAGAGATGCATAGGGCTTCCATGTGAACTCTTTGCTGTTGGTTTCCACGTGAAACATTCAACGGAAAACTCATACAAAGCAGTGAGTGTGCGAACAGGTTAGCTTGTTTCCAGTGCGATTGATGTTTGGCTGCATAAATTGCAATTAACTTGATGTTTCCAGGCTCTGAAGAAGGCGATATGCCCCGGAATGTCAGCTTATTTGTAAGTAAGAAATGAAGCAACAGTATTGTGTTTGCTCAACAGGAAAATAGAGAAATACAAACGTTCAATAGGGAAGGCTCACCATCTTCAAGGTGGTCGGACGCGAATGGGTTTTGCACACATCTTATAGCTGAGGTAGCCACTTAATCGATACTGTGCATAAAAGAATAGTAGTGATATAAGGTAACAATCATGAAACGATTCGTCCCAGCGATTGGTGAAAGCGACAGGGAAAATTTGTGGTAATTGCGATAGAACCTACGATAATTAGAGTTTCCTTAATCAGCTGTAGTACAGCCAATTTCGAATAACTAAAGCGGAGAACAATGTACTAGCTCCCGCTGCTTCTTGAGCTCCACCTGTTTGAAAGGTGCAAAGAGCATCATATTTTTGATACAATGCTTTTTTCCACCGCTTTTGAAAGGCATTTAGACACGGAAGGCTTGCCGAACAGTGCCGCGGTATAGATTTACTCTTAGTAGGGGCCTCCAGACGCAAATGGCGAAACAATTCTCATACTTGGCGACCGTGTTCTAGTACTAAACCATTTTCAGTTCAAAGCAAAAACCATGAACATAAACATCGCCTTGTGCAATGTAGCAGCATATAATTTGAGCGATTAAGTTGAAATATCAGCATCTAACAAATTAAAAATTGAAACACAATGTAGAGATACCAACAAAGGTTGTCTCCTGGGTTAAATCAGATATAAGAAACTATTAAAACCTAATATGGTGCTCACAAATATTTTTGAAATAATGACGTCCCGAAATTTGAAGGCCACAGCTTAAAGATGAAAAATGAATGAAAAGGTTGCATGATTAATACATATTTAGACCTGATAATTTATCTTTGACGAAATTTTAAGACGTTTCAATGCTATTACCATAAAAATTGTACTATAATTCTACTATGTATTCTGAAATACCGTTGAGATTCACTTCCACAACTATATTTGTTTAGATTTATCACCATAATGTACAACTAGATATCTCAGTACTCTCCGCGTTGTACGTTTCTTGAATTTTCCGTACTGTTTCGTTTTGAATCGTGGTTATTTAGAAGAGAAGTGATGATTCGCAGAAATGGATTTTGTCCCGCCTCCAATGCTGTACATTGATCACCGGACCTTAACTGGTTACAGTATGCTTCAAGATGTTTCGTTCAATATACGATATCTCAAGACAAATTTTGCAGATGAGGTTCTGTTGAAGTTACGGTTATCAAATGGGCTTCTAAATCGCCTTTTAGCCGCCGGTTATTTATTCTACTCATACTTTAGTTTCTGATTTCTATTTTAACATCGTTTCTGGATCAAGTAGCTGGAAGACCGAGCGAAGGGTGCGTTGCCGAAAAGATACCTTCCTCGGGTCCACATCTAGTGAGGACCTGGATTCGCCTTTGAAAGGTCAAGTCAGGACTATATGGAGGACCAAACTGCTTCACCAGAATTAGACCAGCCTCAGTGCTCCGCACACTGTGTGCGTCTATGACGTCAGGTGGTGAGACGACCGGTGAGAGGGCAAAGAATCTCGGGTTACGCATGACGTCACTGGAACCGGATCTGATGAAAACACGTACGACAGGCCATGGGCCGCTTGCACGTTGCGCGGACGTGTTCTTAACCAAAGTTAGTCGGTTATACTCGCAGCTGCAATTGCTTTACAGATCACGATGAGGGACTCGCGCCTGCCACCATGGTCGAATAAAACCAACTGAGAAAGAAACGAACAGCAAATGTGTTGGGGTCTCCAGAACGTGTGAAGAAGGACCGCCGAATTATCCAAGTAAATATACATTATATCAGCTTCTGTAGCCAAGAGCGAAATCTTAACGAAAAGATACTCCCTATAAGAGTTGCTATGTAATGTCTATATACGAAAAAGATTTGGGAATAGTCAAGTTACAGCTTACCGTTTCTCCATGTTTGGTTCACTTTTAGTAAGAAAACTTGGAATTTTCTGATATGACGTCTATATACTAGAAAAACGAATGTTACGATTTTACCTGAATAGACCAACGCAGCATCCTCTCCATAAAATATGGAACTCTCCATTATTTATGAGGAAATTTGTGCCGGAAGGACATGCAGTGAAGTTACATGGTCGTGCCTCTTCATTTCTGGAAGATTTAAAATGGATGATTCACTTATTGAAAAAAAAGTTGTTTTTTCTGAAGTGAAATGCAGGTTGTTATTTTCGTGCTTCCCTTGTGGAGATAAAGCGGCCCATTTGAATTACCTTGACATGCTCGTGTCATTGTGTAACTTCATTTCCTTCTATATTCTTCTGATCCGCCACAGACTTATTTTTATATTAGTCATGTAGTTATATATTTTTTATTTTATTTTGTTTGACCCGTACTTACGTCTACTGTGCGGATCCCAAAACTTCTCACACTGGAGTCGTTTCCTTGCATCCATTTTCCACGAAGATCTTCCAACTTTACATGTGGTTTCGGTTGCTGCTTGAGGATTTTCGTTTCATCTTGAATGTCGAAGAATGCTCGTCGAGCAATTCTCTCTGGAGTTCTGAGATAGCCGGACAGAAGCGTTCCTAACTGGATTTCAGGGAGTGATTTTTTACCAGACAAATCCGGTAGCAATTTCCCGACCTCAGATGGAAGAGGGGCTTGATTGGCCCTGAGCGAAAACGAACACCATGCTCATGATGACGGGCACCACTGCCACTGTGCTATCCGCTTCCTTGCAGTTATATATAAATATATGTATGTAAGTTATATAAGTAGGGAGCCACAGGTGAAAATTTTAAAAAAGTAGTTTACCTACAGTCACCCATCTGGCATTTCCTTGTACGTGTTCGATGTCCGCAGCCTCCACATTGCTGTGTACATTCTCTCGTCCATTCCGACCAATCTCCACAGTTACATTCTAATCTTTCTTCACCTAGTTACTAGATAGATATTCGGTAATTTAAAAATTATATCAAACAATACCTCCACGGTTCACGGGTGCATCAGTAGTTCGGGGACGTTGAATTTGAGGAGGTGAAATGGTCGACCTTCAGTAAAATTCGGTTTTTGGAGAAAATCCACTCAGAAAGAAATAAGGTACAAACATACGGTTCAGGTCTCATAGTTGACAATGTGTTGAAACCCGATGTACCACTGATAAATGCCAAGGAAGGAGTAGTTGTGCGATGGAGTTTCCACTAAGAACGAATAATACACTTGAAGTATTGCTTCGACTTCCACAAATATTATCAAGAACTCACCAAGGAAATTAGTACTGTCTGAGAACCCTCTGTAGGTGTCTGCAGTATCTTCGGGCTACTTGTTGTAATTTTGCCTGTCTTGTCTGTGAGAACTCCTGTCAAATGTGACGAAATATCTTTCGTTATCTCCTTCACCGTTGCAACATTTTCAGGCTGCATAGTGGACAATGCCTTCAATATCAAGTTAATTAATAGGCAAGCTAGTAGTACTATATTGTTTTACTACTGAAAGAGTTGTAACCTACTACTGTAGGCTCCGGCGTATTTGACCAGAATCTTGCGCGAAATCCTCGATAGCCCCCAACTTGTCCCCTCATAAGTACTAAAATTTCGTTGTCAAAAGAAGCGAAGAGTTGATTCGGTATCGAAGAGCAGCAATGTCTAAAAGCCATATTGCTCATTTCTGAGAATCTAGAGCAGCAAAAAACGAAATGGGTAACCAAAATATATGCGAAAAAGTCGAGGAGAAAAAAGGAGCTATTCCTAAAGATATGATGGATCAAATCAGAATTCAGATTATCATACACTATTTCTTGACTAGAAAAACAAATGAACATTTTAAGAAATTTGTTCTAACAACACTACCGAGATCCTGTTAGTCGCTTGTCATTGTGGTATTTCACTTCCACATATGATTTATCACACGTATCTTCACAAAGAAATTCAAAAGCGTCAACGAACTCCATGAAAACACGATCACCTGGAAAAAAAAGCACGCACTGTAAAAATTAGGTGAGGGATAATTTCGGAGCGTTACTGAATTCCCTGGAAAAAAACTGATGAAATTTCTGCATGTTTCACTTGGAAGTCAAAGAAAAACCTGTACTGCATTCATGTGCAGTAGATTAATTGTCACATATTCACTTCAGTCGCGTAGTTTTTCTAAACTTTATTTTGTACAAAAAAGAACCACTCAATTGTAAGCTATGCAGCAACCGACTACGATTGATATGACTTTTAAATGTACAAAGATATCTCGAGAGGTGGGTAGCCCCGTGGTAGTCATACCAATCATCACGAGCACGGTGCTGGTTCGAACTCGCTGTTATTCCTCTGGCGTTGAAAAATTGGTACTGCATTTGTTTAGAGAAAAGTTCACTTCATGAAAATGGTGTCAGACATGTCTGGGTAAATTCCACCCTCTGCATTCTGTGTGGAAACGCTCTATCTCGGCTATCTGAACACAGAGAAGAATCAATGCGACCAGCATCCTACGACATTGATGATGAAGTAAAATCCCAAAACATCAGCCGAAGCCGCAAATAAAAGTTAGAAGACCTTCGTGGACCACGGTCATGAGGACATGAATCGAATGTAAGAAATAGCTGCTCTCTACTGTGTCAGTAGACGTGAGAGACGGGACGTGTAAAAAATTTGTAAAAAAAATAGTAGCTGGTTAAGTATAGTATGGTCAAGCTAGTATGGTTAAGGGGTTTTCGCTTGCCATATCGCGCTCTAGTAAGTGATCGGCTAGTTGCTAGATTCGCTGTCGTCACGTAGATTGCCGTCTTCTTACAAAAATCCGAGTCGCAGGTCAGCAAACTTTCTTGGAGCCCACAAAAGCCGCCAGCAGTCTGTGCCGAAGATCTGATTATTCTTACTCATTAGTATGGGTGTCTATGATTTCCAAGGAAAGTCAAGCTTTACCAGCACTTAACTCATCGTTAAAGAGGGAAGTTACTTGAACAAGTGGCAGCGGAATCAACGTTAAAACCTGACCACCTTAGTGAATGTTGGTAGGAAGACAATGAAACATATAGAAAATGTAGCGAATCCTTTGATCCACTTTCCCTTAACCTTGGCAGTGATTAATAAACCATTGTTTTTCATAATGAACAGACACGAGGTTATTATTGCAATATTAGCGACGGAGCTCACTACAGCCAACGTTTCTGCGTTTCTCCTTCTTAAGAGCCTCGAAAGGTCGATGAAAACTACATAATCAAAAGCTTTCATACCTTCAGCAGATAAAAATTGATGTATAAATCACTATTATTTTTATGCATATAAGGAGTTAATGCATTAAAGTTTACCCGCTGATGTTATAAAAGCATATGACTGATCATAATAACAATAACTTGCATAACAATCCGGTTTTTCAAGGCTCTTATGAAGGCGAAACCGCTGGAGCGAACTATAGTGAACTCTGTCACAAATGTTGCAATAATAATCAAGTGTTTAGTCATCAAATAAGGCAGTGAATTATGAAAGAAGTGCTAGGACGCGCACAGCAAATGTCATAGTAGGTCATGTAAAAGGAGTTTTTGCCTTTTTGCCGAAAGAGTACACCTTGGTATTAGGTAGCGGTAGCTTGGAAGTGTCTATCGTAAAGCAGGAAAGTATTCCGCCCTGATGGAAACAGCACATAATACAAGCATATAAGCCAAAAGTTAGTTCAACACTAATGTACCATAAATGGCCCAGTTCTGCCGCACAATTATGTTTGCCTTCGTGTTCCATAAGCGGTGCTCACAAGTTCAGCAAGCCGAAGTAGGAAATAATGCTAGAACAGCTTTGGTAATGAGATCCCTCGGCTACAGACCACCAATTCTTAAAGAAACTTTAAAATTCCTTTTACGGAAACAGACTTGTAGCATTCAGGTAAAGCGAAAAAATCTTCGATGGTTTCCACTATTCCACAAATTCACAATTTTATGAAGACAGCCACGGATCTCCCTCATACGAGGGATCTCGAGCCGGTTAGTCGCGAGGCTACGTGGCGCATCCCCAAATGGCGTGGCGGATAGGGATTTATTCGGCCAAAATCCTGCAATCAAGTGACTAGGAAGTATATGGAAGGCGGTTAGAGTCGCCTTCAACAAATAAGCTCCATGTCCACTCTGGCAGACCCTGGCAAGCAACCCGTTAGTATATCAAGTACCCACGTCCAGAGAACAGCAAGCTATACGTGGGTATCAAAAGTGCTAAACATAGTAAAAAAAAACGGGCCTCATTCCACTGACCCCGAAAGAGTTCCGAATTTCGCACCCTTGGGTGGTGCAAGTACGGAGAGGCTGCTAAAATCTCAGGACCAATGGAAGATGTCTGGATTTGAAAGTACTATGGTGACAGACTGTACCTACAATGCACGCACACTTGCATCTGAGTCCTCGATAAAAGACTTGCTCATACAAGCAAGAAGAATACCGTACGACGTCATGGGCCTGGCCGAGACGAGACGACTCCAACCATCCAACGGAGTCTGTGACACCGGAAAAGAACTGCTCCTCGGAACATGCGACAGTAGAGGAGTCAGCGGCGTCGGTGTTCTCGTTAACACGAGTTTGTCCATGAACATTGATTCATTCGAACAGCTTACAACCCGAATCGGATGTTTACGATTAAGAAGACGTGGTTCAATTCCAACTTTGACAATATTCGTCGTTTAGGCGCCGACATCAAACTATGACGAAGAAAAACTCAAAGCGTTCAATACGAACTTGGAGAAGTTCTACAGAGAAGACTCTACATTCCTCAAGGCCATCATTGGAGAGTTCAACGCCAAGATTGTGCCAAGAAGAACGTCTGAAGAACGTCACATTGGAAACCACGGATTAGAATCGAACGAACTGGGTGAGCGACTATCTGAGTTTATCATGGCGACCAATACAATGCATGGCAACTCGCAATTCCAGAAGCCACACCCTCAGCGCTGGACGTGAGAGTCTCCCAATGGAGCGTACCATAACGAAATAGACTACATCAAAGTAAATAGAAGGTTTTGCCCAACCAAAGTCGCTGTTTTCCCCAAATTCTGCACGGGATCAGACCATTGCCTCCTTCGCGCAAGATTCTATTACTCGCGGAAAGGAGAAAAAGCCGCTTAATTCAAAACCGAAGTCCCAGAACCACCATAAACTGGGTCGTATTCATCAGTCGGCTCTTAGGAAGGTACCGTTGTCGACGACATCGATGAGGAATACGATTGGCTCATTCAACATCTTCACGTTAGCGCTATGAAAGCTGAAATTTCGAAAGTCACTAAGAGACGTCTGTCTCCAGAAACATTCGAGCTGATACGCCAGCGTGGAATCACACGACTTCCAGGTAACCGCTAACTAAAGTCTCAATTTCAAAACAATGCAGACGGGCGATAAAAGAAGGTCTTAAAAAGAGAAGGGCAGCAGTAATGTTTGAAGCTGCAGAGACTGGGAAAAGCATTCGCAAAGCCCACCGAAGCCTCGCCAGTTACAAGGCCAAGATGAATGCACTCCGACGCCCAGACGGAGCAGTTACAGCGTCCAGAAAGGCAGTGGAGAAAATCATTCACGAATACTGCTCAGATCTCATCGATTGCTACGTCTACGTTCCGTTATATGAAGTTGAGGAGGATGGATATGTTGCACTACCGGTTCTTCCTTCCGAAATCCGACATGCCATTTCGTCGGTGAAAAGTGGAACAGCACCAGGTCCGGACGGGATAAGAGAAAAACACTTGATGGTCTTTCCGCCAGTCCTCGTAAACACACTGGGTGGGCTCTTCACTCCTTACCTGTCCGAATGCAAAGTCCCTACTCAGTGGAAGACCAACAAGACCGTGTTATTGTTCAAGAACGGTGACCTGCACGATATTGGCAACTATCGTCCAATCTGCTTACTGTTTGTCGTCTACAAACTCTTCACTCGAGTCATCCTAAACAGGATTGACAGAACACTAGACGAAGGACAGCCACGTGAAGCAGGGTTTCGAAAAGGATTTAGTACGATGGACCACATCCACACGATAACAAGACTCACTGAAGTATCGCGAAAGCACAAAAGACCTCTCGGTTTCACTTTCATCGATTTACCGAAGGTCTTTGTTTCAACTGAGATAGAAGCAGTCTTGGAAGCCCTTGATAGTCAAGGAGTCCTTACTCAGTACATAAAGATTCTTCGTGAGCTATACAAAAATTTCACAACTGAGGTGTCACCATTCTACAACGATATTAACATTGACGTCAAAAGAGGTGTTAAGCAAGGCGATACCATCTCGCTAAAATTATTTACCGCCACCCTCCAGAACGACATGCGAAAATTGGAATGGGATAATATGGGATTGAAAATCGGCGGTCGGCAGTTGCACCATCTTCGCTTTGCTGATGACATCATCCTTATAACACCAAACTTTAGCCAAGCGGAACGTATGCTTGACGACTTTGACAAAACCTGTCGAAAGATTGGTCTTCGACTAAATCTCACAGAAACGATGTTCATGAAGAACGGATCGGTTTCCTATTCCCCATTCACGCTCAACGGAACGAATATCTCCGAATGCTCCAAATATGTCTATCTAGGTCGGGAAATCAATACGGTGAACGACTTAGCTCGAGAGCTAAGCAGAAGAAAACAAGCAGCTTGAGGAGCTTTCAAGAGCATCGAAGATGTATGAAGAGAACAAAGAACGCCCGACTCTGTGCCCACCTTTTCGACTCAACGGTACTTCCTGCCCTAACGTATGCGTTAGAAGCTTGATCGCTGCGTAAGCAGGATGAAAGGTCACTCAGCGCCATCGAACACGCAGTTGAAAGGACGATCCTAGGAGTATTCCGTTCCACACAAGTAAGGGATGGGAACCGAAGCTCAGATTTGAGTCAACGGTCAAAAATCAAAGATGCCGTTTTGTACGCCGAGCAGTCGAAAATAAGGTGGGCCGGACTCGTAATGCGTGTGAATGACAACCGATGGACAAGAGCCGTTAGTGGCTAGTTTCCTCGGGATGTCAAACGTACTGCAAAAGGACCACCGACCCGAAGGTCAGAGTTTTTCACAAAGAGCCTAGAAAAAAGATATGATGCTCAACGAGTCCCTTGAGCGAGCCGAACCCATTTTGTTACTCTTGCACGCAGCGGAGAAAAACGGAAGATTTACCGGCGCTCGCTCGAGTCACTTGATTATCAACGGGACTACAGGCGATACAGATGACAGGTGATGAAGACTGAACACATATGGTTAAAACACGCACATAAGGTGCTATGTTAAACTATTATATGTAGGTAATTTTACTGCCTATCTCTCCGGCATGTAAGGACGTTCCACGTAGCTTCGAAAAAAGATTGTTCGAGGTGGGTTAATTGTAGAGTGGGAGGTTTGCGTAGTACTCAATGGCGCCGTCCATCAGGAAGATTTGACGCATTCTCCAACACCCTCTCCCAACTCATATAAGAATGCCTTAGCTCGATTATCTTCAAGAATGAAAAAGAGTCGACTCGACCAGTTTTCAATGAAAATCAAAAAAAAAATGAAGACGAAATCCTCAAGCAGCAACCTAAACAACACGCGAAGTATCCAGAAGACGTTAGTGATCGATGAATGCGAGAAAAACAAATCGAACGCAAGAAGTGCCTGCAGCCACACATTAGATTTGATTACGGGTTACGTACCAACTAATAACAATAATGGGGCGGATAGCACAGTGGTGGTGATGTCTGTTATCACGAGCATGGTGCTAGTTCGCTTCCGCTCTGGGCCGACCAACTCTCTCATTCCTCCGAGGTTGGAAAATTAGTACCGGACTTGTACTGGAAAAAACCGCTCTCTCCAATCCAATTGGGAGCGCTCCAGCCCGGCTATTTCAGGGCTTCAGAGAGAATCGACTCGACCAGCATTCTACTACATTCAAGATGAAATGGAAATCCTTAAGCAACAACCGAACCCAGGCGTAAAAGTGGGTGGATCTTCGTGGACAATGGATGCGAGGAAACCAATCGAATATGAGAAGTGCTGAGATCCCCGCGTCAGACATGAAGATGGATCAAATGAAATAAAATAATATTAGTAACAATATGGACAAAGGATAAAGCTGTCGGCGTCGATCAATCCCTGAGGGATGAGCCATGCATTCTACTTCATTAAGTATCGTTGGAGGTGATTGAATGTATGTCTGGCCTTTACAACGACTTGCGGTGGCCTTACAATCCATCGAGTTAGTGCTGCTATCCTTTCAGACAAGTCTGGAACCAATTTATCGACCCCGGAAAGATAAAGAGCTTGGTGGGCTTTGGGCATGGGGGTCAAACCCGTATGTATTCCAGGGCACCTCCGAGCACTGCGCTACACGCGCAATAGCAATGATAATAAATAATAATAACAACTTTTCATTAATTGCCTCTTATCATTTTTCACGGCAGGATATGATGTGATAGACAACCACTACGATGCTGAGATATTTGCGAAAATTGGACGCCAGGCCACATCGAACCGTTGTTACCCATTCCCGGGGCTCGAGTGTTACGAACGGCACCACTAAGGCCCATGCTTTGCCTTTCCTTCAGATTTTTTCAGTACCTTGAAGGCACACCAATAAGCTCCATCCGTCCAGCCGCTCTTCCCGATCTCCTCAATGGGTCTCGTTGGCTCGCGGAAATTGCAATTTATTACACTTACGAAGCACTGCCTTTTAAAAATGTTTTATACAATAACCGAGCCATGAGGATTTACCCAGGCTCTGCCGCACAAAGGTTTACTGATAGCAGGCTTCCGGGTGGAAATATCGAATTGATTCTCGGTTTGTGAAAGCATGTTGTAGATGAAGCACCGCTTACACATCGCACTTTCACTGATGCGAAAACCTGAGAGAAATGATGACGTAGTAAACCATTAGAGAGAGGTGGTGGTAAAACAAATGAGTATGTGATTAGAAAAGTAGAACAAAGTGTAATAAATATTAAAACTCTATTTAAACAATGTTGACCCACCAGATGCTGCTCGTAGAATCCAATAACATTCAACTCCTTCTGTGAACCCGTTTGGATAATTTGGGCTAGTAATATATTGAGGAATTCTGTGAGCCTATGAAGAACTTATTAATTTATAAATCAGAAAAAGAAGGGAAGCACTCACTGATCACATGTAAAGCTCATTAAAATGTTAACATTAAAATCGCCCTAGTTATCATCTAATTAAAGGACGATTAGACAAGAATGAATTGGTAAAGACTAGAGTTTGAATAGGCTTTGTACGTCAGAAGAAATGATTTTTGCTCATAAAACTCCACTTTATGAAAAATATACACCAGTTACTAATCGATTAACCTTCTATACATTAAGCCTAACTGGCCTATACTGTATGGGCCTACCATCAATACGCCACCGCATGCTCCAGTTGAGCGTTGTACGGTTTCACAGTACGATCCAGTCAGGCCTTCTGGACAGGCGCATATTGAGCAATCTTTTGGATGCGGATATCCGTTGTGGAGACAATTTATAGCTGGACAATGATCAATGCAACCGTAGGCAACATTGATCTGTGAACAAAAGTCATTAATTTCAAGCAAAGAGTCATCTAGAAATGAAATCATAGGAAAAGCATTCGATAGGGAATTGTACAGACCGCTTGAAAATCTAGAAAAGATGGACCGGCGCGTTGACCAATAGTAGATTGCTGTCCACGCTCAAGTGTGCGTATTGTTGGGGTGTATGGATCGGATGCGAATCCATACGGGCCATAATGCATGACAGATCCTAGAAATGATCTAAATTTCTGTTTACATCCTATCCAATGTTCAATACATTGCTTCTAAAAGGAATTTTGCTTCAAATTTCAACAATAGCGCAAACTAATCTTCAAAATTAGTTCACATTTTATACATTCATAAGCTAACACCAAATTCTCATCAACCTCTACAGAGCTGAGGTTTTGACGATATTGTCTTCTTCAGTGCTATAAGAAGAAGAAATCATCCTGAGTCATGGAGCTTTGTCAGCTGAGGTCCTTTCACTCGATGAGTGATCCGTTCTGGAAGATTCGACTCGATGTGACCTCGAAGTCCCACATCAATAAGAAACAACTGCTGTGGGCATTCGACTTGCATCATCGTGGGTCTGAAGAAGGAGATGACGCCAAAACACTGGCTGTCCTAAAGGCTTCAAGCAACCTCGCGTACGCTTATCAATAAACCATCATGTGAAATAATCAATATATATATATATATGTATATATATTCGGCGATTGAAATTATAGGAGAAAATGTAACTGTACCGAATCATAGTTTTTCACGCTTTTTCAGTTGAAAAGAAAACCATAAAAACGGTGGAGACAAAAAGATATCTCCATTATTTTATTTCCTGCAGACTTGCACTTTAGACTAAGTGAATGTTTAATTTATTGGTGCGAGGTGAGTCGTGTGTGATGCTCACGCTTCTTGGCAAGGTATTCGATATGTGTAGTACGTGATACATTTCCTTCCACTCGTTTAATATTGCGCATAGATGTATTCACTCATTGTGACGTTAACACGAGGTTGACAAATAAGAACTTTATTGTGCTAGCGTTTCAGCACCTTCGCCTTCCTCAGAGCAGACTTGCTCCAAGTGGGTGGTCCACAGTTCTTCATCCTCGCGAAATGAAAAATTCTACTCTCCAAATATCTTTGTGTAGAGTTTTTTTTTGTTGCAGATTTTGTAATTGTTTGATAACTTATCTAACATAGATGTTGTAACCATATTCCGAGCATGTTTACTGCCGGTATTTTAACTCGAAGTTGACAATCATTTCAGTTCCAACCCATATTGTGAATCAAGGTCATTGCATGAAATAGGTGGGTATGAAATTTATAGGAGTAGGTAAACATAACCGCAAAACCTAAATGAATGCTGACTGCAATGTGTATGTATACTGGACCAGAAGAACATATATCAAATAGAATTCCCAGGTACCCATAGAGCGATAAAGCCAAGCCTGTTCTTTAATGCTGAATTGTTATCAACCCCCTCAATCTTAAGTTCTCCAATTATCGAAAAACCGGCGAGCTCCTGATGACATCGAAGTGAATGTCGTCCTATTTATTCGCCGAACAAAATTGGGCGTAGACACCAGTGGGTTAAAGATCAACATAAAAAGGTTCTCAGATTTACTTAAACAACTACTAGGAAAGTGAAAATTCAATTAGACCTGTGTCGTAAGGAAGACCATAGGTTTCCGCATGACTTGGACCGATTGGTTGAAAATTGTTCCACCGACTTATCGGTATATTGTTGTAGTTCACAGAGATGTGTTTTTCCTTAAATGAGAAAAATCTCGCAAATAGCTTCATAAAAAAGCAAAAAACTGTGAAGCGTTGAAAAGCAGTCAAAAAATAGAGGAAAAAATGTGAGCAGCACCCGATCACCTTAAATGGACCATCCGTAGATCGCTGTTTTTAATTATTTTTGGAATAATTTCGTAGAGTATCGCTTCCTACCTGATCTGGACGTGCTTGTTCATGGAATATTCCTAAGGCATGACCAATTTCGTGGCTTATTATACCGACAACATCGCAGCCAGGTGTGGCTATTGAAATTCCCTGATAATAATAAGTAGCATAACTTGGTAATACTGTGAGAAAATTACTACCAACTGTAAATTTAATGTCCTTCTTCGACAGTTATTACCATTATTCTCAGCTTTGCATGGTAAGCATTTTTTTTTATAAATAAAGGCAGCGTGATCAGCACTTATTAGATTTCTAATTTTTGAAGTTTAAATTCTGTTAACAATATTAACAGTTAGAAGAAGGAGCGGGTAGGAGGTAGTAGCTATCTCGTTCATTATCCGGGCGGCTCAAGTTATCCACGTTCTGGTTCGATCCAGATCCGCACCCACCAAACTTTTCATCCCTGTGGGGTCGGACAATTGTAACTCTGAGACAAAATCACGATTTCTAATCCGTGCAGGAACGCTCCAGTATCGCTATCTCAGGATCGCAGGCAGAATTGATTCCACCAGCATTAATCGACATTCGTTACTAAGACGAAGAAACCCTAAAGGACCAGTTTCTTCCGAATCAACATGTGAAAAAAGTTCGAGAACATAGCTGATGGTGAATATGAGGAATGGGATCGAGAGCAAGGAGTGCTGGGATTCACGAAGTGTGATACATCTGATGCCGGGTCGTGTAATAAAAATAAAATAAAAATGTTAAATTTGTGTGAAGTTCTAAAGCACAGTACCTCTCTTGGCTTAATGAAGTAATTTCATTCGTAGACAAAATCTTCTATCTTCATATTAGTCATGTCTAACGTGACTGGTTGTTTTCAAGTATGATGTCGAGCCGTCAGCTGGCAGCTTATTGGCTTGTGCCCACAAGTGTTGAAAGTAGTAGAGAGACAGTGCCATCCGAGAGTCCAGATAAAAATAAGATAACGCCAGAAATCACCGCCATCCAACCTAGTAGCAAGATGGCAGACTTCATTCCAATTCAGAAGTGCCAGCGACTGCTTGCGGTAATGACGTGATAAGACCCTCGCACGTTCGTCACTAGAGTCAATGGAAGAAAAAACTTTCACGGCCAGATAATTTCTAGCGTAGTGAAATTTGTCGGCTCGGACGATTTTTCGATGATACATACTACTCAATTATTTAAGTATACAAGGGAGAATGTGCAACAGCAAGAACTTATGTTGGTAATACAAAGAAAACCAAATACATTACCTATCTATTAAGAAAATGGAGTACTCAACGACAAAATACAAGGTGTAAGGCTGCATACAACACCACTTTCTGGCCCTTCATCTCTCCGGGGTCAGTAAATTGGTACCAGACTTGTCTGTGAAGATATCATCATTGGCTCGATACTTTTTTAGGCCACCGCGAGTCATTGTAAAGGCCAAATGTGCATTCAATCAGCTTCAACGATGCTCAATGAAGTTGAATTCATGATGCATCCCTCAAGGACTGATCAACGCCGAGAGCTTCATCTTTTTATCCTTTTATAGACTCTAGTAAATTAATTTTTTATTCGGTGAGCCTCCTTTAAAAAGTTGACTATATTCGCTGGTCTTTACGCTGTAGGTTTAACATATCACGGAATATTGCCACTCTTCTCCAGCGTTCCTCCACTTGCTCACTGCCTTTCTATTGTTTCTGTAAGCTTCCTAGACCAATCGTTTCTTTTCATTCTGCTCTTAAGCGAAGCTTTTCGCCATGCTTACTTCTCGATTCAGATAGACATAGCTGCAGCATCCGGAGGCGATTGCTCGTTTTACACTGAATAGAACAACAAACGAAAACATAGCTCACGAAACTTATTTTCTTGGAAATTAATCGAAGCTTAGTCGTTCTATAATCGTCATAGAGTTCGACGACTTTTCCGCCTGTGTTGTTGTTTGTGTTATAAGGACATTCTCATCGATAAAGTGGTGTAGTTTGGACATGAAGAATTTCACTTTGGCAGCAGACAACTTGCTGGGAAAGTGATTGTTATGAAATTATGTAACTATAGTTGCAAAGCCGTATACATTGTGAAGAAAGTTAAAGAGTGAGCAAAACTTTTCCGGTTTTTCGTTAAGGACTCCCATGATCGCCTTCTCTTAATTCAATCAAAACTCTTATACAGGACAATAAAAATGATGCATAGCATTCTCTTGCGCTTCTGCGATACTTTAATGAATTTACTTAGCACTCCTGTTATCGCTTCTGGCTAAAAAATCTGCCAAGTAATTTATGAAGACCGCAGCCAATATCTCTATGAAAATTAGCCTTCGGCTCTTCAGACATTTAGGTCCAATCTTATCAGAGTCAAACACTTTGCGGTTCTCACCAAAACGATTGTATGGCAGATGATGGAGGAAAAATCCATGAGAGGAAATACTCATCCGTGTAGATCTGTTGTGGAAGCAGATGGGCGTAGATTTTAAAGAAAACGAGAAAAAACCTCGTCGATGATTTTCTCCGCTGTCGTTCTGGATTACAACAGAACATATGTGTGTAACATTAAGTGGTATAAAAACTAAAAAAGCTCTCGGCGTTGATCAATCTCTGAGGGATGCGCCATGTATTCGACTTCATTAAGTATCGTTGGAGGTGATTGAATGCATATCTGGCCTTTACGATGGCTCAGGGCGGCCTGCCCATCTAAAGAGCCAGTGCTGCTATCCTCTCAGAAAAGTCTGGTACTAATTTGTAGACCTTGAAGAGATGGAAGGCTTGGTGGGCCTTGAACGTGAGGAACGACTCTACGTGCGTGTCGCAGTGGCGCCTCCAACCACTGCGCCACACGCGCTCATTAAGTGGTATAAAATAACTATTATGCGTAGTGAAACAATATAACAACATTTATAATAATCGCAATTCTTAACTTTTTACTTACCGACTTATTTCTTAGAGCAGGAGATTAAGCAACCTCAGCTTAACTGGGTTCAATGCCGATATGTGCCCACCAGATAATTCCCGCTGAATAGTGAATGCCGACGAAACCGTTCACCCGTATCACCTGTTGTTCCGTTGAACGTCGAGAGACTCCTGCGGAGCCAGTTAATCTTCCATTTTTCTCTGCCACGTGGATGAGTAGCCCAGTGGGTTCTGCTCGCTCTAGAAACTCGTCGAGCAACTTTCTTGTAGGATCTTCGTGAAGAACTCTGACCATCGGGTCGGTGGTCTTCCTACAGTACATTTGACATCCCGAGGAATCCAGTCACTAACGGCTCATGTCCATCGGTTGTCATTCATACGATTACGTGTCCGGCCCACCTTATCTTCGAATGTTTGGCGTACAGAACGGCATCTTTGATTTTTGATCGTTGTCGCAGGTCGGAGCTTCGGATCCCATCCCTTACTTGTGTGGAACGGAATACTCCTAGCATCGTCCTTTCGACTGCGCCTTCGATAACGCTGAGTGAACTTTCATCCTGCATACGCAGCGACCAAGCTTGTAACGCATACGTTAGGGCAGAAAGTACGTTGAGTCGAAAAGGTGGGCACGGAGTCGGGCTTTCTTTGTTCTCTTCACACATCTTCGATGCTCTTGAAAGCTCCTCAAGCTGCTTGTTTTCTTCTGCTTAGCTCTCGAGCTAAGTCGTTCATCATATTGATTTTCCGACCTGGGTAGATATAACTGGAGCATTCGGAAATATTCGTTTCGTTGAGCGTGAATGGGGCATACGAAACCAATCCGTTCTTCATGAAAACCGTTTTTCTGAGATTTAGTCGAACACCAATTTTCCACAGGCATTAACAAAGCCAGCAAGCATATATTCCGCTTGTCTAATGTTTGGTGTTATATAGACGATTTCATCAGAAAAGCGATGATGATGCCACTGTGAAAGTGAAAAGTTTGTTGACGGCAGACACTAAGCAAATTGGGTAAAGTTGCCGATATCGTGCAGGTCACCCTTCTTGAACAACAACTCGGTCTAGCTGCTCTTCCACTGAGTAGGAACCATGCATTCAGACATATAACGTGTGAAGATTCCAGCCAATGTGTCTGCGAGCACTCGCGGAAAGCTCCTTAGGTGTTCAGATCTTATCCTGCCCGGACCTGGTGCTGTTCTTTTTTTCACCGGCGAAATGGCATGACGGATTTCAGAAGGAGGAACCGGTGGTATAACATATCCATCCTCCTTTATTTCATATGATGGAAGGTGGATGTGGCTATCGAAGAGATCCGAGTGGTATTCGTGAATGATTTTTTCCATTACCTTTCTGGACGCTGCAAATGTTCCGTCTGGGCGTCGTAGTGCAATCATCTAAGTCTCGTAACTGGCGAACATTCGGTGGGATTTGCGAATGCTTTTTTCAGCCTCTGCAGCTTCGACCATTACTGCTGCTCTTATCTTTTCAAGATCTTCTTTTATCGCTTTTATGGACTGTTTTGAGAGTTCGAACGTTAGTTCGCGGTTGCCTGCAGCTCGTACGAGTCCACGATGGCGTATCAGCTAGGGTGTTTCTGGAGACAGACGTTTCTTGGTGACTTTCGAACTCTCAGCTTTCGTAGCGCTAACGTGAAGATGACGTTGAATAAGCCGATCGTGTTCCTCGTCGATGTCGTCGACAATGGCACCTTCCTAACAGCCGACTGATGAATTGAATAAGACCAAGTTTGTGGTGGTTCTGGAACTTCGGTTTTGAATTAATCGGCTATTTCTCCTTGCCGCGAGAAATAGAATCTTGCACGAAGAAGACAGTGGTCTGATCCCGTGTTGAATTTTGGGATAACAGCGACACCTCTTGGACAAAACCTTTTGTTTACTAATGATGCGGTCTATTTCGTTATAGCAATCTCCATTGGGCACTCCCTCGTCAAGCGTTGAGGGTGGGGCTTCTGGAATTGCGAGTTACCATGGATGGTCATGGCCACCATGATAAACTCAGATATCCGCTCACCCTGCTCGTTCTATTCTAATCCGTGGGTCCTAATATGATGTTCGTCTTGGTCCTCTCTTGGCGTTAAAATCTCCAATGATAACCTCGACGAAAGTACGGTCTTCTCTGTAGAACTCCTCCAAGTCCTTATAGAACGCTTCGACTTCTTCTTCGTCATAGTTTGATGTTGGCGCGTAAACGACGAAGATTGTCGGAGCCGGTATTGATCCACGTCTTTTAATCGTAAACATCCGATTCGGGTTGTAAGTTGTTCGAATGAATCGATGTTCATGGACAAACTCGTCTTGACGAGAACACCGACGCCGCCGACTCTACTGTTGCATGTTCCGAGGAACGGTTCTTCTCCGGTGTCATAGACGGCGTTGAATGGGTGGCGTCTTCTCGTTTCGACCAGGATCATGACATCGTAACTTATCCTTCTTGCTTGCATGAACAGGTCTTCTGTCGAAAACTCGGATGTAAGTGTACGTGCATTGTTGGTACAGATTGTCACCATAGTTCTTCGTGAACCAGGCAGCTTCCATTGGCCGAGATTATGGCAGCCTCTCCCTCCTCGTCCAACCAAACGCTGTGAAATTGGGAGCCTTTTTCGGGGTCAGGGGAATGAGACCCATTTTTCTACTGTGCTTAGTATTTTCATACCCACGTGTAGCTTGCTGGGCTTTGAACGTGGGGGTTGGGTATACTCTACGAGTAGCTTGCCAGTATCTCCCAGAGTGGACATGGAGCTTATTTGTTTGAAGCGACACCTAACCGCCTCCCATATACTTCTCAGTTACTTGATTGTACGCCTTTTGCCGAATTGACTCGTAGAACACAATCCGCATTAGCGAGAACGCACCCACACACGCATCCATGAATACGTATAGCAAATGCAGAAAGTGTGTACCAAATTTGCGCAGCAGAAACACGTAGTCCATCTCCTGGATCCATCTGCGTCTTAGGAAAGTAAAGGTCGCTTTTGGTCCGCGATTAACCTCCTATCCGCCACCTGGGAACGCGCTACGTAGCCCTGTGACTGACAGGCTCGAGATCCCTCATATGAGGGACATACGTGGAAAGAAACCGTTAGGGAAAAAATTACTACCCTAGAGAGTGCAGGAGAGCCTCAGTGGTGCAGTGGCAACGTGTGAGTCTCCGGAAATAGTAATCGATTGTTAAATTCTAGCTTAGGGTATGAGTTTTGCAAATATCTCAGTATCATTGTGGTTATATGTAGTAACCATTCACAACGGATCACCGTCCCATTTAGAAAGTGCCGCTGCGATTTGTAGTGTCGGAAATCACCAAAAAAAAGTGGGGGAAAGCGCAGCGCTCAGAACAGCTGCGCAATCCACGCATTTTAGCTGATTCCACCCGATGCTGGATCAAACAAACTTGCCATCTCTCCGAGATCGCTGAATTTCTAGCAAACTTCATTGCAAAAACCTCATTCCGATCCGCCAGGGCCGGCGGCTGTATAATCTGGAACTTTCCACACTTTCGGTAAAAATCAATTAGACTAGAATTCGTTAAGATCCATGCAGAAAATCAAATCGCAGCCAAATCTACACACAAAATCCTAAAACCTTCAAGAATGATGGATGCGAGGAGAAGAGTCGAATACATGAAGCGCTGAGATTGGCACGATGTGTGATATCGCGCAATTTAAAAGAAGTGTTGAGATTTTAAATTAAAATCATGGAGCAAGGTAAGACAGTCGAACTATTGCAAGTCTACATCTAATTTTTTCGCAAAAAAGTAATAGATGAGGGTTCGCTCGATGTCACTTCACAGATCTGAGCCATTGCTTGTTTAACATGGTATAAAGTTTTTTTATCGAGAATTTTCAATGTTGCATCGCAACTATTAAACCACTAGGCATTTTTTTTGGAAGTACTGTAAAGGTTATAGCACTAAGAAACTTTAAAATTGTGTTTATTTATGGCTTGCATAAACATCCATATTTTCACCTGGCTGCCACCAATACGTCCAACAAAGGACGAACATCCGCCACCGTCGAAAAATTCGAGTCGATCGACATTCGGACCACCTTCGTCAAATCGAATGCAGGTGTTATTTTGCCAAAGATTCATGGCTTCTCTGAAATATTCCATATTACTACAATAACATTAACAAATAACGTGATGTCGTCGTTCGAACCACTACCGACTGATGGTAGCGCACCGGATTTTTTCACGCGTACGATATTTGATCGCCTCAGTGAAGTCGAAGCTTATCGCACGTGTACGATCCCAAAGCTTGTAAAGTGGAACACGACCTATCTAAATTTTTAACACGTTAATCTTGAAAAGTATTCAGATGAGTACAGGAAAGACAGTCGTAAAAAACTAAAAATGAAGAGCAAATGCATAACTTTACTATTGTCGATGGTTAGGAGTTTTAGAACATACACAGTGATCTAAGCTTATAAAAAACTGTTCGGTTGAACATTTTTTGTTTACTCTCATGATGACTGATCTCGTAGGAAATTATAAAAGTGAGCTGTTTCTTTAACGAATACTAATCTATTCGAATCGATCGAATACGCTCGAATAATAATCGAATACGCTAATCGATTCTACTTTTTCTAAGAAATCTTGGTACGAATACGATTTTTGAAATTAAAATAAGACAGAGCATGCAAGATCACATATAATGCTTCAGACCTTGCGTTTCTCTCTGTGTCCCTTTGTGAAGACTTTCTCTATTTGCAGAACCTGTTGTTCCGAAAGATCGACATCGCCTTGGAAATAATCCTCTGGATCGTTAATGGACAGTTCATCCTAGAAGCATTCGTTTTGCTTTACATGTGGGCTTTATAATCATGATGAGAAATCGCAGACACTTTCAGTGTAGGCATCACTTTAACCTTATTTCTTCTAGCCTTCGGATCCCTTCTAAGATCTGCAAAAGGGTCCACTTGATCATTTTGCCGAGTGCTGATCAATCTGGAATATCGGTTTTAGAAAAGGAGATAACGAATAAGGACCGCCATAAATAATTGGAATATTGTTGAAAAATTTTGCTTGCTATTGATTAAGCTTATCTGGATTAGAAGCATAGGCTTATTTTCAGTATAGTTGCCTTACAGATCTCCGTTGCACGATAAACCCAGAATTCATAGATGTCTATTGCTATCAACGGCTTTTGGTATGTAATGAGATAATCGCAGAAAACAACTACTGTCACTTTAAAGATTATCAATTCATGCTGTACTTTTGAGATTTTCTCACTCTCTAACACTGACAACATCAGAGAATGTTATATTACCTAGCAACATCATCGTTAAGCACTTGTTTTAAATGTGCCAGTGATTTACGACTAGCACGTTGTGCTCGCAGTGCTGTTGTAGAATGCAGCACGAACGGTAAGTATAGAGAAAAATAGAGGAGACTGGCGATATGCATGATAGTGCTTGTAGGGGTAGCTAAAACCAGCTCCCTCCCACGGCGTTCTATGAGTCAGCACCCACAGCGACGATATAGACGAATCTTAACAGCTTTTCGTATGTTGGAAACTACTCATGTGCATATGCACTATTCCCATAGAATATAAAGAGACCGCCTTCTATCTCTCTGTTATATGATGTTACCGCACTTTTCATACCGCTGGTTATTCCATGAGGACTATTTAGCGGTGTTTCCTCATAATGTGATGACTTTTCGCCGTTTCCTCCTGCCCATATGACTCAAAAAAAAATCAGGCGCAGAACACGAGAGAAGGAGGAAGAAGAGGAAGAAGACATACGCAAAAAATTTCTTCTACTAAACTAGTTAGTACAAAGCAATTTGAAGAGAAGTAGTGTCAACAAAATCGCTTCGAAGATGGGCATTCCAATTCCTACGACTATTGAACGAACGCTACGCTTAGTACATTTGCAAGGCGTTAAAAAGCTCAACAAGCTACTTCCGCATCACCTCATTTACACAGTTCAAAACGACGTAACCTATATAGATAAATAATTGTTGACGTTAACAGAAACCGCCACATATAAGTACGGAGTAGTAAGATATCTTCTGATTTCCTCAGTCCTCAGATTGCTCAGCTAAACGAGGATGTACGAGACCTCTATTCGGATATTCGGTTCCTCTTCATCAAAGCGGTGATCAGAGTTACTTGAACACAAGAGTTCATCATTACTGCGTATGTTTTCGTAGTCACATTGTGTTGAGAATCCTAGAGTTGAGTAACATTCCAATGAGCTAACCTCATTGTATTTCTATACAATGTGATTGTTGATTGACTGATGCTTCGTTGATAATAATTTGCTTTTATTCGGAAAACTATCAATGGACAATCAATCAGTCAATATCAAGAACGTTCATTATAACGGTCCGCTACAAAAGCGAACTGCCGATTGAGGTTACTTAATTTGAGCGGTGCTGCATCCTGGAGATTCGAGTTGATGGAGATGCGAAGACCAACATCGCGTCACCGACCAGCAATGGACAATCGATTCGAATCGTTCCGGCTCCGAAGAAGCAAAGGCACTGAAGAGTTAGCCGAATAGATTTCTGTAAAACCCTTGTGTTATCCTACTAATAGAAAGAAAATTGCGCTAATTGAGCTAACTATTCATCTATTATCTTCCATACGTCGACAGTTTATCATAAAACAGTACGTTTTTCATTTATAACAACTGCCACCTTTCAAATAATTGAACGACTTCAGCGAGGAACAGGGATTTCACAATTCGTTCCACCTGCATATAGGATCTACTCTTATAAGCTCTTGTCTCTTATAAACAGTACTTTTAACTGAGACAATTGTGGGATCTTGTGCCAATGTGGACATGAAAGATACAATTAATTTAAATGGAAACACGTCTATTGATAAATGTAGAAATAGAACTACGTGAACACAAAGGAGGTATTTGAGTCAAGCTCAAGAAAGCACTGATTCCATTCCGTAAATCCACTTGCTTCTCTCGTTATACACATCGTTGTTGTCGATTAGTATTCAGCACCACGTGAAAGCGAACAACAATCCCACAACTTACTAGCTCAACTTCCCTCATGACAGGATGATCAGAGAAATTGTACGTTATGAAAAGCGGGGGAAACTTGGATGTACATCTGAAAATATGTTAGTAGTTGACATAATTTCCAACTTATCTAGAAGGATTGAAACACTGACTTCCTTGAAATACTGATTTGATATAACAGTAAAAAGCGTAAACCATGATATTCAATCACTTCTACAATTATCACCGAAGTCTAGTGCATGACGCACCACTCCCCGGCATCAACGGCGACAAGTTTAGCTATTATTCCTTAAAAGTTCTTAAGCGATTGTCAGCATCTTTTCAAACAAGCGTATCCGGCGCGGACTGTGAAACAGATATGGTGCCCATCATCTAGAGAAAATTTTCGAATTATGACTACTAAACTCACAGTATATCACCTTCGAAATCACCTACTCCTACGAACAAATCTCCTACAAAATGACAATAGGCACTGTAGTATGTCAACACTAGACAGTAGCATCTGAGAAGATAACGGATCCATAAACAACGGAAAAAAGATGGATTGTTCAATGCATTTAATAGGTGTACTTTCCACGAAAACTTCCACCATACACTTGCAGGCTCGCAGTACCATGCAATGCGCAATTCTCGTTCACTCCACTCACTTCTTTATTATTAATCAGTCATTCTCGGTAGCTGAATTCTCCTTCGCTAAAAAATCTGATGTAGAACATTACAGTCATAATTCTGTCCAGCTGTAACAGATCGTTAGACCATTGCCCGATTTATGGACTACAAAAGTCAAAAATAGCAAACACCATGTGAGATTTATTGAATTAAAAAAACAAAATGAAGTTCTTCGTCGTTTAAATCAATTCCTAGTCGAAGAACTCTCAGTACAGTTTACCATATAGATAGACTATGTGAATTATTACTCCTCTTCACAACATGATAGATAAACATTTGTAATGAACAAAAGCAATAGTAATTTCATCATATGGCGAAGAATCAAACGTGTGAAGCTAATCACTCAATCGCCATTTAAAGAAAGCTCTCGATACTTTTTTGTTCGAAGAATTATACAAAACCAATTCCATGCATCTATTTAATTTGCTTTTATTCCACCAGTAGATGTAAAGGCACTTCAAATTTTAAAAACTAGTCATGCATGGAATCGTGCCGCTGATAGAAGTTCATATATGGGCGATCATATTCTCTTATACAGTGAAACTCCTGTGGAGAACAAATTCGAGTTCAAAACCTAACTAAAACTATCAGGGCACCCGTGTCGGGCGATAGGGATGAGCAAAGAAATAGAATACAACAATGTGGGCAACAACCTATCAGATTAGCACACATATCGTATATTTAACCTCTGTGCGTTCCCAAAATAAGTTCATTGATGATCGCCACTGTTTTCGCTGAGCTCTTGCCTTGTACAAATGTGTCATGATCGCCCTCAACTACGTACACTTTCGAGTCGTCCGACACTTGACCTATACCGTAGTCATGGCCAACATCCTCTTCACGAGCAGCGCCCTGTTCAGCACGCACTAGCGTGATTTGTCCCACAAACTTGCGTTCCGGTTTGTATCTGGAATCAATTTCTTGTGCTTTTAAATCATATTCATTGACAGATTATTCACTTGTCCGCCATTAAAAATTTGGATCGCATTGCTTCACAGGCGAAAGCTATTGTTTCAGGCGATTTGAAAAGTCCGGTTGTCATCACTGTGTCAACAACCTGAAGCAATACTAGTAATTGGTTAATCCCTTTAAAACACAGTTACGGAATGCAATTTTTCAGCATAAAAAACTACCTTCTGTATCCTAGCTTTGAATCCAGGTTGTTGGAGTAATTCGACACGGAATTTCTTGTAGTCGACATTGGCAAAGCGAAGCGTCATTGCGCACATGATTTCCGATTCGAAGAGTGGATTATTAACAAGTGTGTCTCCGGTGACACCAAATGCCATACGATAAACATTTCTATACGTTTGCATGTATAGATGAGATCCATCAAGAAGAATTAGCCTTTCGACCGCAAAAACACCATCCAGCTCTTGAAGCATTGTTGCCATTTCGAATCCAATACATGCTCCATACGAATATCCAACGAGCCGATACGGACCAATAGGTTGAACTTTCTTCATTTCCTGGAAAGACAAAACTAGTTTCTATGTATTTCGTATTCCTTCCACTAACAACATATTCTAAAATAGAAGACAAAACAAAAGAACACACCCTAATATAACACTTCGCAACACTTTCTATAGAATCTTGCGGAACTTCTTTTGTTGATTGGAAGCAGTAAACAGGAAAGTTACATTTGGTCATAACACGTTTAAGAGGTGTAGCAATACCCTCGATAGAATGGACGAAGAATGTTACCGGGCCCTCGTCGACCTAAAAATAACACTGCATGAGTTTTCATACTAAAAGATCAACTATTGCTCTTTTAAGTCGCAATTGAACTAGCCTTGTTGCATTTCACAACAATATCTTGAGGATCGAGGTCGTTGACATCCACGCGCATCTTGAACAGTTGGTTCATCTGTTTTTCAAGGACTTCAACGGTATTTCGCTCAGCGTCCCTCTCGGTTTCCTATACACTGCTTTATTACCATTCTGGGTACTACGAACTGTTAAACATCATTATTGGAGTATTTCTAACTTTCTTCATGTCCAGCTCAGTAGTTTGCAAAGCGGTTGTACCCTGTCCACCACTCTCAGCCAATTGCTGGAGTTTGTTCAAAGTAAGTGTACGAATATCCTTCATCGAAAGCACAATATCATAATCTCGTTCAAGGGCCTGCTTGATCTCAACACCCATTAAGGAATCAAGTCCAAGATCTCCGAGGTTTGCATCCGGGTTCAGTTGTGAAACATCGTTCACTCCAAGAATGTGCGCAATTGTCTGGAAAATGGAAAACATGCATAACAGAAGATTGTAGAAAAAACAAACCAATAGAGTACCACAAGTTTTGAGACAATTCTAGAGCATAGTCATATGACAGAGCAAGTTTCCGACAATGACTGCTTTTTCCACTCTATTAAAATAATTTACCCATTTGAAAGGAAGAAACATACGAATATATCTATACCGTCAAAAATACATACATGAACCAACCTGCAATAAATTGCCACCACCAGCGGCTTTCTTCTGGCCCATATCCGCTTTTATGTATGACGAGACGATTGGATGATTCCACGACAGGAATAAATCCAATGAAGCCAAACAAGATGGCATTCTGAAGCCACACAACGGATGAGTTGAAAAAGAGAAATACGAAAAATATCCACTTACCTTTGTGGAAGTGTTCCACCAACAACTGTATTATTATCTCCCATGTTTTCAAGTATGACACCAACATCGCCAATAGCTCCCCACTGAATGGCAATGCCAGGATATCCGTCTTCTCGTCGTTGCTCAATGATACGTTCCATAGTGGAGTTCGACCACCCATAGTTGGTCTGGCCAGCGTTACCACGACCCGACGTAATTGATGAGAATACAACAAACCAACGAAGTGCATCATCACACTGGACTCTTGTTGACTGATCGAGATTAATAGTACCATAGTACTTAGCTTCAGCTGCATCTTTGAAATTCTGGACATTCTGATTTTCAAATAAACAATCACGAAGAACCATGGCAAGATGAAATATTCCACCCAAACGATTCATCGATAGACATTGGCGGATGAGTTCATCAGTATCCGATCTCTATAAAGAATGTTGCTAGTAAAAGAAAAAAACTAATGGTTTTTAAAAACACACCTTAGCAATATTTAACGTGGAGATAAGCACAGAGATACCACTTCTCCTCCAAAAGTGGACACACCGGGCCTGATACCCTGTGCGGATACCCGAACGAGAAGTGAGGACCAGTTTCCGGGCACCACGATTGACCAGCCATTGAGCTAACTCAAGCCCGAAGCCACCAAGACCACCAGTAATAAGATACACATGCTGAGGATGACACAGCGTGCGGCAAATAGCACGCACGCTAATAGCAGATGGAGGAGAAAACCGCACATTTTCCTCCTTCCTGATCTCCATAACCACTTTTCCAATGTGTTTTCCAGCAGACATGAATCTGCAATTAGAATCGTCTACACATAAAAACTACCCACGAAATGCAAGAGTAACCTGAAAGCTTCCTCGGCCTTGTCAGCAGGGAACAGAGAGGCTGGTAGTGGTTGTACCACTCCACTTTTAATACCAGCTTCCAGTAGAGCTGCAACCTCTTTCCAATCGTCCTGAAATAAAAAAATTTAAACGATTTATTCCAAGATTACTTCAATTTCCATCGTACAATGTCCCCAACAGCTGGATCCATGATTGCATCTAAAAGAATGCCGTGGATTGAAACGTTATCAAGCAGCTTTGACATTCCCAAAGATGAGTTCTGAGCTAGATCAACTTTTCCAATTTCCAGGAATCTACCATGGCGAGCAAGACAACGAAGGGACGCTTGCAACATTTCGCGAGCAAGAGAGTTCAGCACGATATTGACCCCTCGTCCCTGCAAGTATAACAGTGTGAACGCATATCACTGCGAAAGGATTTTTTTAGAACACTGTACGCACCTTAGTGTACTGACGAATGTGTAACTCAAAATCAGCCGAGCGAGAGTTGGCGAAATGATGATCCTTCAATTGTGGAAATTTTTTCTTAAGATATGCTCGCTTATCCAGCGATCCAACAGTAGTGAAGACTTCACAACCATAAGAGAGTGCAATGGCAATTGCGGCCTGCCCCACTCCACCAGCTCCTCCATGAATCAGCACTCGTTCACCCTGATAAAAGACGCGGTTTTTCTGTATGTTATACCCTAGGCGAGGGAACATCAAGTCCATTACTACGAACTTTTTTTATACGCCCACGACAAACGAGTGCATAATATGCCGTTGTGTAGACGACAGGTACAGTGGACGCCTCAGCCAAAGTCCACGCATCAGGCACCTCCCACGCGTATTCGCGATCAACAATAACGGACGTAGCCAATGCCTAAAAACCAAAACTAGGAATGGTAGCAAAAGTGAGATTCGCAGTTTCTAATCCATGATCGGTGCTTAGCATAAACACATCGAAAATCACCTGAGCAGGAAGTATTCCCATAAGACGAGTGCCATCTTTCAATCTTCCAGCAAATTCCATTCCAAGCAAACACTCGCGGTCAGCAAAGTTCCCTGGTATCGCGTCCGGTGACAGGCGACCATAAGCCAGCATAACATCGCGGAAATTGATAGGAGCATAGTAAACGTAGCAAAGTTCATGCGTGCTTTTCTGAAGGTCCATTAGATAAAAAGCTGACTTTCATTTTCAACTGAGCAATCTGACACTTACTCGGGAGTCAATAGCGTCAAAATATTGATTGGGAGATTCAAACCATGTAAGCGACGAAACGTCTCCACGTGTCAGCGTATTAATGAATGCGTGCTCACAATCCTTAACCATGTGAGTGTCTTCTGAAAAGCAATGAAGGTAAATATGGAACTCTCCTAAATTCAAGCACCTCAGAAATATTCACTAGGTATTCAAATGTTATTTGAATTCACCATCCTTGACGACGAAATGTCGCAACGAGCCCCAAACTCCGTCTCTATAGTTGTTAGCGTGCAAGTCGAGATCAATGATCGCTTGCGTTCTTGGATCATCAAGTTTCACTTCTGGTGGACCTTCACGACGTTGTTTGTTTAGAGAGATATCAATGAGTGAGCGGAAACGATTAGACTTGAGATTCTCTTCCACGAAACACAGTGCAAGACCAACGACACCGTTGCTGCGCACCTAAAATGCAAAACCTTTTTTTGAGAAAAGGAAAATAACGGCGAAAGAAGATCAAAAGAATATACTTTAGTATTCGTAAGCCAAACTGTCTTGCTGTCTGGTTCATTAAGTCGTTCCTCGATGACCTTTTGGAGAGGTTCGATCCAAGTAAACTCCTTGACATCATCAACATCGATAAACACTGGATCACGTGGAATAGTTTGAGTCTTCCGGATTGCGTACGCAGTTGTCATCAAGGCAGGGTCACGTTGATAATTACAGACTTTGAAGCCAGTCTCTTTGAATATCTGCATAAGCTGCTCATGCGTGAAGTATGTACCCAAACGACGATCAGCAGCAACAGATAGTTCATGTCCAAATAGGCCTAAAAAAGCAAACGCTTTGCTTCATGTTGACTGATACAGCAAAGCATGACTTCGAGTTCACATAAACACACCTTGAATGACAGCTGCCAGTTCATACTCCGAAGTGACTTCAACGACAATAGCAAAACCGTCATCACGTAAAAGGTGCTTGCAAGCATTAAGATATGCAATAGGATCAGCTTTCCTACAAAAATGCATGACGCTCATAAGAACTCAAAATAAGCTAAAAAGCTGACAAAATCGCAAAGTGGAGAAACGGTAGGCTATATGTGAATGCCTGTATTCTTACCTACAAAGTACCTTGTCCAGAAGAAGATAATCCATGTTCTTAGCGTCGTTATGTCCAGTGAAATCTGCATCAATGTTCAGACGTAGCTTGCGTGCTCCGATTTGCTCAAGTGAATTTTCATCAACATGATCTATGTTCGGCCCGACGCACAAGCATTCGACCTGGAAGATGACAGCTTGAATGAAGTCAATACTATAAAATATCATATCTGTTAAAACCTCCAGAAGTGGATGAGAAATATTCGCTTCGAGGCATTTCTTCAGTTGTTCGAAGGAGTTTAACTCAACAGCACACAACTTAGATAAATGGCCAGCAGAGTTTTCCACGCAAACATCCTGAAAGAAGCTGTCAGCAGAGAACGAATTTTGGAAAAAAGAGAACAATTTCAGCGTACCTGAACTGTTTTGATCACTCGGTCCAGATTTAGGGCGCTAGCCCATAGGCGGTCACAATCAAAAACGGCCTTCACAAGCTTCAGCTTATTCACAACAACTGATTCAAAATCGGCTACGGTCATGTCGTTGGTGAATTCAAGTGCAAAGATCTCATCGAAAGCATGAATCACTGAGCATTTACTATCTTCAAGAAACTTGCGAAGTGCATCCTCAGTGACCACCATGAACTCAAACGGTTTTAAAACGTTTAATGCAGCCTTCAAAACTTTTCCGTTTGTCATTTTACTCAAGATACCACTTTTCTCCCATGACGCTAATCCTCGAGCGATCACTAAAAGCTTGGAGTGACATACAAATCGAGTCCAAAATAAAAACAATGAAAAAATTATTTATAAATTGTTACCATGTTTCAGAGCGTTAGAATACTGAAGAATGATGTTTCTGTCTTTTTCAAAGTTTTTCAAGCAGTTGTCATCACAGTGAGGTACAAAGAAAATACGTTCATGGTAAAGCTTAAAAATACAGGCAAGAAATTATAACGACGACATATAACATTGAAAACATATTCATCGAAGGCCTAACCTGTCCAGAAACCTGAATACGGCGCGAAACCGTGTGTGCAGTCAGATCACAACATTCGACGCCACCTGCTATACATCCATTTGTAGCATGGTCGTTACGGAGTTCAAACATCTTTAAGGAACAAAAGTAGTAAATACGTTGGAAATATCACTGTAGCCGCCGAAGGTACAAAATCTAACCTGGATACCATCTTTCTCTATAATATGCTCAAGATGTTTAACAGGATCGATACGTAGATGGCGAACTCGTGTTGGTAACCGAAGGGTGTCGGCACGTTCAGCGAGTAACGCAGTCTGCAGCAACGAATCAAGGAAAGTCACCCAGTTGCCCGTCCAGTACAGATATCCACGCTCACCGGAGTTACACGTTTTATATATTCCACGGAAGGCTTGGCCATATTCATAACCTAGTTGCGAACATATTAGAAGCGCGATCAGACTACCATTACTTCCGAAATACATGATGGAAACTAACCTCTTAAGAGAAACTCCTTATAGGCATCTTCACTGTCGAGCTCAATTCGATCAGCAATCTCCGATGTTCGAATATCGCTAAGCTTACCATAATAAAAAGGCTGATTCTCTTCAGGAATGTAGATCCTTCCAGATGCCGCCACCTGTTCCTCTGACAATATTTCAAACATGCCGTTCCCAGGAGTAATGACGCAATCAAGTTTGACTGAAAGAATGCTTAGAAAAGCAAGAGTTAACAGCATATTAGAATTGTGAGTTAAAACGTACTTGGCTTCGTTAACATTGTAGCTGAATAGACATTAATATTTTCAAACACAACAGGAGTTTTCTGGAAATCCACTCCATTCAGTTTTGCAAGTGTTTTCCATGCAAGCACCATGTAACCAGTAAACGGATAAAGTACGCGACCATCAATACAGTGGTCAAGCAAAAATGATTCCTGAAAAAATAGGCCAGTCAGTCAAAATACGGATAAAGAAAACTATAGATAGAAAAAAGGCTACATACCTTCGAATCAGCGGAAAATGGGTCAATATGGTATGATGCAGATACACATGGAGAACCACCACCTGCGGCAATCAGTTGACGACCATTGATTACAGGCCAGTCCTGAGAGTGGTCCCATTTCCACATCGGTCCGATCATAGGAGTTCCTTTTGGAACTACACCTTTGAAACGACCACCAGGGTAAAGATCCTCTACTCGAATGTTGACACCAGTCTGGTAGATTTTGCCAAGTGACTAAATAAGTAGCAGTATGGGTCGAAACAACTATACACACCATCCTATGAAACAAAATCATCATGCCTGCAGAAAAGTCTCAAGCTCGTTTTCGTTCTCGGTCTTCGGTTTATTCATGAGACCAACATTGCTAACGGTTTTATGCAATGATCGACGCAAGACAGCTTGCATAAGAGAGTGTGGTGCCATTTCGATTGTAACTGCACTTGGAGGGATTTTCTGAAGGGCTTCATAGAACAGCACAGGTGATATGGCATTGTTCACATGGTAGTCAGCAGAGCTGAAATCAAAGCAAATAGAGCAACCTTAACAATTTTTTTCTGAAGAAAGAATGTATTAACCATGTGCTTGCTAGTTCACTCTCCCACTCATCCTCGGGTATAGAAGTAGAAATCCAGCGAGAAGACCGAGGTTTCGGTTCAGGAACAGCAGTGCGCATTGCTTCGAGCATAGGCTGTTTGACGCGTGCCATTATAGGTGAATGGAACGGTATCCCAGAGGAGTCGACGGCCTAATATTGTTATGAACAACACAAAACACTTAAGAATAAGTTACTAATTACCCAGTAAAAACGGTTTCGATGTAACTCACCTTGGCAAAGATACCTTTCTCTTTCAGCTGCTCACAAAACTGTAACACCCTATCGCCGTCACCTGATATAGTGACAGAATCTGCACCGTTGTGACACGCGGCAACAACTCCCTCAGGACATTGTGCCTGAGCTTCCTCCCAGGTCAAACCAACAGCTGCCATGCCTCCCTTAACAAGTTGCAAGCTACTTATCTTTCAACATAAACTGAAAGCATTTTTTAGGAAATCACTTTTATTTCTTTGTGTTTCATCATTGTTGTTCCACGATGATATGCCAGCCTCATTGTCTGCTCACGTGTAATACCACCATCAGCATAACCACATCCCATTTCACCAGTTGAATGACCAATGATACCATCAGGAGTAACCCCTTAACAAGGTGCTATCGCTATGATGTAACATTTTACATCGTTCGACTTCGAAAATTTAGTGAATCCACTTACCTAGAGAGAACAATAAGTCGGTCAATGCAATCTGAATAGCAGTGATGGCAAGCATACAGTTAAGGGTATTATTTTGATACTGAGCAGGATCAGAGTTGCATAACATTCCATACACATCCACACCAAATTCTTCCAACGTCTAAATATGTGCACTTTGACGACAGGCTTCACATGTACACACATGATGAGAGTCAAAAAGTGATCCAAATCACCTTGCTTGATGCACGCAACGATTCGTCGAATACTGGAATCATCATTAGGTTCTGACCCATTCCAGGCCATTGTGAGCCCATGCCGGAGTAGATGAAATAGATTGGTCGTGGTTCGGTGATCGAAACCTAACCCAGAAGAATTTTGATGAAACAAATTTTGTAGGTTGAAATCAGCCACGTTTTCTAACCTTCTGTACATCCTTGAGGGGAGGTTGGTCACCACTTCTATTCACGAGCATATATCCTCTATATGGAGTATCTTTGGCTGGAAGGTTGGCTTGATTTGCAAGCAGCGTCTGTAGATACCCGTCATTTACGTTATTCTCAACGACACTGAAAACGTGCTGCACAGCATCCTGAGTACGCCCACAGTACCTGAAAGATAATGAACAGATGGTAGTCAATGAACAACTGAAGTCAAAACTATATTTCGAGAATGACTGACGTCAGAATTTTAGTGAATGGCACTTCACTTAGAGGTGGAGAAGTGTGGTCTGCAGCCTTGAGAATGACATGAGTATTAGAACCTCCAAATCCGAAAGAATTCACTCCTATGATTCCTCCAGGTAACGGTGTCGGCTCGGTGACAACTTTTAATCGACCATCGATAAGACCAGGGATATACTGATTCGGTGTATTGAAATGAAGATTTGGTGGCAGCATTTTACGTTCTATTGCCACGACAACCTGAAATATACATTAGCACTAGCCAATTAAGTAGTAGTGTAATATTGAAACCATAGACTTGATTCATTATAGCTATGCTGTTAGTACACACCTTTGCGATAGAACAAAGACCTGAAGCGGGCTCTGCATGACCCATATTGGATTTTACGGATCCTATGAGAAGTGGACCTTTTCGGTTGGAGCAAAATACTTGGCATATCGCATTCGCCTCCTGCGGATCTCCCACTTTTGTTCCAGTCCCATGTGTTTCCACATAGTAAACGCTATTGGGATCAATCCCAGCTTCACTGTAAACTTCCTCTAATAGCTGCGCTTGGCGCTCTCCTGATGGGAACGTGATTCCTTGTTCCTTGAAGCCTTAAAGAAAGACATGTCACAGTAATGTTAATATATGTTCGGACTAAGTGGCGCAGAACATACCATCAGTATTCGATTTTGCGTGAACTACTGTAGCATAAATGCGATTCGCCTTTGATTTCCGTTGAATGAAGATGGCAGCAATTCCTTCGGTGCGACAGTAACCATCGCCTGAGTCATCGAAGGAACGGCAGCTGCCTTTGTCTGTCAGCATTCCGAGACGCAGGAACTGTAGTGCGGCCGTCGGTGTGAGTGTTAAATGAGCTCCAGCGACAATGGCAGCATCACACTGTTTCTGAAGACGAACAAGGTATTACTCTCAGCAGTAGCTAGATCGCAATCAAGGTAACGTGCCTGGCGGATAGCGTCAATGGCCAATTGAAGAGAAAGTAACGAACTGGAGCAGGCAGTATCCACGGAAAACGATGGACCTTGCAGATCGAAAGTATACGATAAACGATTTGAGAACATGGATCGCACACATCCTGTCAGAGTATAGCCGGTGACAGTTTCCGGATCCTGAGTGAGTGCACCGGACGTTTCAGACGCCGAGCATCCGACAAAGACTCCCGTTCGAGAACCTCGCAAATCGACAGGATTGATGCCTAAAAGCGGGAAATATTGCTTTTAGGTAGCAAAGATGATGTAGTAAAGTTAGAAATTCCACTAATATATAGTACACTTCATCACTTAAGATAGCAGATTTTATTTCAAGTAGTTCAAGGTTGCGTGGTACAGCAGGGCACCCAACTATTCTATCGCTGCACTCTGAGTCTCGGAAAATCGCGCATTCTCTACACGCTTCCCTAACCGTCACAACAATTGTAGAGAGAGCTGTCCGGCAGTTCACACCCACCATCGTATAACATATTCTCAATCTAGTTTTAGAAATAGCCAAATCGTTTTATGTATGTGCACAGAAAAACGAAACCTCGAAGAAAACCTGTCACCAACTCAATCAAGCATTCGAGTGAGCAAGTCGGAAAAAACAGCAAGCGACAATTATAATGTTAACTCAAATTTACAAAGTAATACCTGCATCGACCATCGCCTCCCACGCGACTTCAAGGAGTATTCGAACTTGAGGATCCATAAAGTTCGCTTGCTTAGGAGTCACAGAAAAGAACTGAGCATCAAACTTTTTGAGGTCCTTGAGTTTGCCATGTCGCTTCGGTAGATCGTAGAAGCCTATAACATATTTCCATTCAAGAATTTCTCATTTTTGTTAGAGGCAACCACACACCTTTGTCAGCTGAAAATCTAGTCGGTAAGGTCCGACACTCAGGATGTATAGAAAAGTAGTCTGCGGAATAGTGTGGAAGCAATACAATACTTGGTACGAACCTGGTGGCCACCTGAGATCGTCCTCCGTTATGAGATCCTCTCCTTGTAGCAACAGATCTCCAAACTCATTGACGTTCTCACATCTATGTACCAAAGAAACTATGAAGAGGGAAATTTCGATATGACAATAACAGCAATAGATGTTATAATGTATAGCATTAAAAGAGTTGTTTCAGTTTGATTCCAATGAAGAAAGTAAATGAATGACAAAAAAGGAGAGAAGTCATCGTAAAAAGGAGGCACGACACAATTATTCGTCCACCTCGGGAATCTTCCTGACACTCCAGAAATCACTATTTCTTCTTGGTCCTTCCACCATGGCTGGTCGTTAGACGACATACTCTCACCGGACTGGAAATTGGTAGGAATCATTGAATTGGTAGAAATTCATGTATAAAGCCAAAGAACGTCAAAATTAACAAAAACCTTTTACAATGAATTTTCAGTTGCAAGCGAAACGACAAGTGTAGATCTAGGCTGTCGTGACAGACAGTGCGTTAACTCAGACGCACAATAGCAGTACTCCAGAAAGGAAACATCGAAGAGAATTGATCGAATTCATTGAGGTGAGGTGCAGGATGAGTCATAAATAAAGGAAGGAAGGAGGGCGAAGGTAAAGTTGGGCGAAGTGTGCGAAATCTCACCGCCTAGTGGCGATATAAATACGAACGTGAGGAGCGTGATGACAACGAATACACGAATAAATACGAAGAACGTAAGCGTAAGATGGCCGCACAGTGCTCGCAAAGTCATTGGCCGTTAAAGGTCGCGATGCGATACATGATAGTGCGACCCCCAAGTATAGGCGAACCAACTTGGTTCAAAAGCAAGACATAACTACTATGTTGACATGACATCCATTAACATCTTTAGCAGCTGCGCGTCTGCAGTGTGTCATGTATGTGACACGTCGATAGGCGGCGGTTGTCGTATAGGTCGCGGAAGAGACTCTCGAGAATGGAAAGCATGAAGGTGATGATGATTACTACCTACAGGAGCTATACGGCTAAATTGTCACGGTTTAGGTTGACCAACTAGAGCAAACTACAGGAGAGCAACCGAAGACGAGAAGAACATCAGATGTTACTGGAAAAGAAGATAACAAGTAATCAAACAGATTTGCATGTCACTCTACATGTCATCACTTCCATATGCATTGCACACACCAACGCTGGTTCGCAAATAAATGCCGCTAGCTCTCCAACAGTCCCAATGATAATGCGTAATGGCAAATTAACGTAATAACTATGCAGAGGTTAGAATACAAAGCGCGAATTTGTAGGCACCTGAGAGTTATCCGAAACGCGTTCCCAGCCACCAGACATGTCGGAAGAATGCGCACTGCCTTTCTCCATAATGCTTATCGACACCTGATCGCAATCCCGTCGAGAATCGTCACTTCTGAAATAGAGCATCGTCAGAGAGTTTACCTGTCCTATTGCGCGACCAAATAAACTACACGACAAGAAAGCTACAGATCTTAAAACGCGATAATATTGAACAACCGGAATTGTATTACCTTGAACATGAACCATTACTAAATGAACAACAACAACAACAATGTTTTCGATCGTTGCTGAAAAAGGAGGGGTTCTATTCTAGATATCGCTATAGATAAAGCTAAGCGATAGAATTGCATATCGGGTCGTACAGAGTGTTGGAATCAAATTTGAGATCTCAGCGCACTGAACGCTTACATGAACTGGTTTCCGTGCCGTTCTCAGCTGTCAACTAGGAACGATTAAGTGAAAAAAGGTCGAACAGCAGTTGCAAATCGTGCCGCATTATTTTAGTATTTAGACATTTTGATCAAGATCTAAAGATAAGATTCACAAGAAGTCAGCAATCGATTAGGCAAGAACGACGATGATTGTGCGGACTGGGGGCTATGGTATGAAGAGGATTACATGTCATGCAGACTCGTGAAGGTCGATGTGGCGAACTACGGTCCGCCCTCTAGAGATTCATTTCACGTAATTTAAGAACGAAATTCTCCCAAAAATACTGTAGTAATAAGATTAAAGCACAAGTCAGGTTCACGTTGTTTTCAGTGAAAACCGCAAAAGTTGTGTAAAAAGTAAAGAACGAATGAAGCGATGCTTAACCAAAGCACTCAACAGAGAAACGATACGATACAAGAGGATAGGGAGTTGTTAGGGTGATAGGTGTCGAACGCAGACCGAACCACCAATAAAAAGCACTGAATATGGCTCTGAACGGTCTAAAGCGAACTGGAATCGATAGGTCAAAGTCGATGATCGCTGAAAATGTGTGTGTGGCAGCGATACGATCTTCAGAAGATGTTTAGACAAATACAATAATGATTACAATATTCGGGAAGATGAACTCGTTTTGAAAGTACGAAAACGATGATGAACCATGAAGATACCGGGTGGGAGTGCTTTTCACGACTGAAACTTCTTTCACGCGACACGTATGTAGAAAATTTGCGATAGCGGAACATGATATTGCATTCATTGTCTTCTTTCAAACATAGTGGTGAACAGACGCAGTAACGTAGTATCTTGTCTGTCATATGTCTTGCGAATTCATATCAACACAGTGTACAATAAACTAGAGAAAAGATCGAGTTCTCGTTGTTCGCTGTCTCGTTCAAATCAAATAATGTAAATAGATCAAATTGTGAATAGATCGACGATTTGCACTCGTATTTGTCAGTGAGACGACGACGACGACGATGAAAACGACGATGACGATGATGACGACGACGGCCAGTGGTGCCGTACGTGAAGGCGACTAGAGCCGCGTGCGTATGTGTGGATGGATGAATGGATGGACGGGCGGATGGATGGGATGGTCTGCGCCATACTTATAGACAACGCGGTCTGAGACACGACCTTGTGATCGGACATTGTAATCTGTGCTCAGAATGTCTTCCCATCTCGAAAAAGAAGCTAGAAAAGCATTGTTGCGAAAGGCACGACGATCAACCATGCACGGAACTGTGTTCACACAGACACGTTTCGTCACAACTTCATGTATACTTGACAGATGTATTTCGAGTGTTATCACATACTGAATCATTTACGTTACTCTTAGTATTAAAATAATGGTTAGAGGATTAAGAAAAAAGGTCTAGATCTATGCTACATACCACGTATACACGTGTACGCAACACAGTAATACGTTTTCACTGACATTGCTCTTGTTTACACTATTAGACACTCAGCATTACTAGAACCATTAACTTGTTTCGCGAACATTTAACTTCATCGAGGTCAGAATGTTCACGGCAATTTCATTAGTGAAGTGCTCCTTGTGTGTAGATAAATTTGAAGTCATGAGTCGTTTCACTAATGCGACATGCCACAGACAAGTTTACAAGTACCTGGACACTCTTACCCTTGAATAGAACTTCTTCAAGGCACTTATCTATTGTTCACTTGAACAGGCGATTATTTCTTCACACCAAGCACATGAGGCATATGAAGTTTTGTACTCAGTGTCGGAAAAAGCGTCGATTGGGTACGTTTTATCAGCTATGAAAGTAAACGAATATTAATTCAGAACCATATATGAATATATATTCCTGGCGTTTGCGCATGTGGAGAATTCTGTTGGAGGGAATATTAGAAGAAGCGTCGAGGTAGTATGGAACAGAGTAATGACGAATGAATGAATAAAGGGGCAAATGAATGAATGGAGATCCCTCTACATTGTCCATTTAGGGAGAGGTGAGAGGTTTCGTGGCAACCTATTCACTGAGAGGAAGTCGTTGAAATTATTGATGGTATGTGTAGAAACAAAGACGATCCTCTACGAGGTAAAGGAATTTCTCTTTGTATTTAAAAACAAACAAACCGCTTCTCGACGTGTTCCAGAATATTTAATACTTTTTCCCTTTATGAAAGAAAAAAGACGTTAAAATATTGTCTTTTTTGCTCTAGATGAAAAAGAATGAAACGTAAGAAACCGGAAACGATAGTACACATTGTAATTGCACGATAAGTGACCAGAAGACAGAGGAAGTAAGAAAAACCGTTGGTTATCAAAAATCAAATGAACAAACGAGTTATCAAATTGTGAATGTTACGCTCTGTACTAATTACATGAAGCGGAAGGGTAATGGTACAAATTACATTGAAGATACCCTGATTTTATACAGACATATGATTTAATACCCTGTTACCACATTGTAGATGAATTCCAAATCTACAAGAGAAGCAAGTTCGAAATCTTCCAGTGACGTTGTAGACGGAAAAAGAGACGCCAAAGCCGAAGAAGAACTTACACGGGAACACAAAGAATTGACAGTAGCTAATTCGAGAACCAGAAAACTACATACAGGTCAAGTGTTGTGAAGTTGCTCGGAAGAGCTCTCCGACGTGACGGAAAACAATGACCATTATATAAAGTCGGTCAGCGTAGGACTCGAAGCTTTCTCCGGTCAACGTTCAGCTTTCGTATGTATGCATATATATATATTTATTTATTTGTTTATTTTAAGGTATGCAGCGTTGATCAGTAGCTGAAGAGTGCGTCATGTGTTCGACTAATAAGCACTGTTCGAGCCAAACAAATGCATATCTGGCCTATCCGACTTGCAGTGACCTTCCAATGTATTCAGTCCATGCTGCTATCCTCCCAGACAAGTATAATAATATTGCCGATCCTGGACGGATGGAAAGCCTGGCAAGCCCAGGCCATGGGAGCGAACTAAAACCATGTGTTTACTACAGGGAACCGCTAACCACTGCGCCACACTATTTCCAATTTATATATATATATATATATTACTGTACCAATCAATACCCCCACTATATGGCTTAAACGAATAGCATTTTCACTACAGAATAGAAAAAAAAGTTCAAAATCTTCCTATGATGACATTCATGGACGAAAAATATGTGACAGGAAGATTAGCGACGCGTATACCAGAAGAGACCACACGTACATGACAAAGAAACGCGAGCAACTAATTCGAGAACTAGAAAAATCCAGACAAGTTGAATGTGAAGATGCGCGGACTTTTCAGACGTGGCGGAAAATAACAACTGCTGTTTAAAGTAGGTCGGCGTAGAACTCGGAACTTTTCGGGTCAATATACAATCAATTTTATCATGTGCAGTGCAATGTGAAGGCAAGAACCAAGACGGAGATTCATAAACCAGTTGAAAAGTTATCAACTATTCAAGATCAGTTTACTACCTATCATAGTACGTTATATTACACAGTTCTTCGCACGTCAAACAAATGAGTGACGTGATTTATCAAATTAGAAAAGGATAAACCACCTTTTAGACTTGATCTGCGGTCACATGGGTGCAACTTTCGATTCAGTATTGTGAATCAAGGGAATGAGCAGTGAAACGGGTCAGACCTAATGCGATGTCGAATCTGGACTTTCGCTTGGCTTACAAACGGAGAACGATGTAGAGTGAAACATGCGTCACAACTATGTTCTCTGGATCTCACCGATTCATCTTCACTTGGCTGAAATATCTTTCACCCTCTTTTCAGCATCAGTGTTCTACTGAGCCAATGGAATACTCTCAAGAAGAACACGGTATCTGTCGTCGTCGCTAATCTGCACGAGTATAAAGCGCAGTCAACGAACAAGCGTACGAGTAGGTATTGTATCCAGTTAGCACTGTAGCATTAAATTCCAGCAAATGTTGAAACATATCAAGGGAAACGTCGTAGATATGATCTTCGATTAAGTCTGAATAGATAGCGCAATTCTCTCTCGATACAAGGACGAGTCGTTTGATCAGATGACCTGTGCCAAGACCGCCGTCGTCACTTTAACATAACGAACTCTCTAAAAGATCATTTTTTACATGGACATTGAACTCGGGTTCACAGAGCATAAACTGTTTATTTCAACTATAAATGAAATAGCATTCCAAACCGGTTTAGTAAGCAATAATTTAGATAATGACATTTATCACAGCTTCCTATTTTTGAAATAAATACATCTGCTAGAACATTACAGAAATAATACACCCGCGATATCACATAAGACTGAACGAAATGAAAGAACTGATTATGATGAATACCAATATGCAAAAACAAAAAAAAATCACTTCCCCGCGCTATTCCCAATTCTTGCCTCAACAAATGCAACCAGCTGAAAAAAGAGTTATGAAGTTTAACTGATTTGCCAGCGTTGAGTCATTCATATTAGCTAACTCCTTAAAATTTCAATAATAACCGCGAAGTAGAGGTTGGAATCCGTAAGAACTTTTTGTAAAGGACTCTTGTTCATGAATCAAATACTGCTCATATAGCGGATCACTTAGATGGTGTAGCCTTAAAAATGCACCAAAAAATGGCGTCACATTGATGGCGACATCAATTAAGTCATAAATATAAATCCTACGCCACTACACACACTTGAGCTGAAATGTTTAAAAAAAAACAAGCTGCTTAGTAATATATTCCCTGAACAAAATATCAATGAAATCGCGCTGTGTACGGATTGAACCGAGGGCGCTTGTAATTTCAAATTCCATGGATTCAAGAAACGCCACCAATCTGATGATTTCGAAGGAATGGGAAGCTTGGGTTAGCCTAAGGCACCAAGTAGAGTTAACGATTCTGCGGATACTACAAGTCACCGACAACCTATACGTCTCACGCGAGCTTGGAACTTTACAGGATGACGTAAAATCAAACCAACGTCAATAACTTAAATATATTTGATATGTCACGGTATGGAAGAGAACTATGACAGCGAAAGCCTACACTACGCATTTCAAGGTTGAAATTTAATGCAGTGATGTGAGGACAAAACTTCTCCCACAATTTTCTGTTTTCACTAAAAAGAGATGTTTCGAATGGCTTCCTAATCACATCTCTCTTTAAAATAATATTGTCTGGTCCCAGTGGTAAATATCTCTGAGAGATACTCTCTGACTTTTGCTTTGTCAAGAATCCTTTTATAAAGACAAAAGGACCACATGATCTAAACACTGACTAGAAGTTGTCTCACCACATAGAAACGATTCGACCACCAGTACCTCGAACGTGAATCTTTAAGCAACCAAGGCATCGACGCCGGAATTACAACTAGTACCCATTAGGCAAGTCACGATAGTGAAGCGAACTTAACATGACACTAATGTATAACGCCCGATGCTTAACTTCTAATGAAAACCATGTGGTACAACGCGGAGACGCCCACTTTCATGCCGAATACGGACTTTGATAACACCTGAGCTATTCCCTACAGACAAATAATGAACTATGTTCACTTTTCGATAATAGACTAAATTCCTCGATTACGTAACGGTTAAGAACATTATAGCATCATAAAAAACAACGCTCTGTCGCTCAAGAAGTATGCGTTACACGTAGGCCATAAATTACTAGTTTTTGTACGAACTCATTGCTGTCAGCATTTGCGTTTCGTAATTTATATAGTATATGTATATATACATATATATATGTAAATACATACATATATATACATAAATACACATGCACATACATATACATTTTAAATATACATATACTATATACAATATATAAATTTCGGTATTTTTGCAGTTCGAAATGACGTAGCAATCAATTGGTACTTGAACTTTGTATACATCACGAAACATAAATGCTGGTTTTCCAATTACTTCGCACAATTTGTTAATAACAAGCGCGATTCGGTGCACATAACCCAAGTGATGACAAGATAAGGAGCTTCATCCGTCTTTGCGTTGAAATGGGAATTATTAGAGAGCCTCAAATGATGGAATACTGGAGTTCCAATAGTGATTTTGAGTGACACCTTTTTGCATTCTATGTTATGACAAAAGGCAGGCGTGAAATCCTATTATTGAACCTTTATTTTATTAAAAATGCAATGCACGACGGACATGTTGGACATGTTACATCGCCAACCGAGCTTGTCAATGAAAACTTCAGTAGAATATAGTCTTATAAAACACAGGTACTTTCATGAATCCACTGTGATGTTCAAAGGAGAAGTTATCTATCACCACATACTCCATATAAAAGCTCAACTTATTTCAAATGTGATGAACAGGTGGTCAAATTAACAAAACATTAGTGTGAAGCGATATCGCACATCTCAGTAGATGGAGTTATGGCTTAGCCTGTAGTGATAACGGGAGTATTTGGCTAATGTGATGATAATAGAGAGCACAATATAAGGGAACATTATTATAATGTCCACAGCTGTCGAATCGAAATTTTCCCCAGCTCATCAACACCTTCGATTTTTGAACACAGTAATCACAACAACATCGTGGACATGAGCTACCAACTGGTGGCTCTGCGTAAACCGTTTCTTTCACCTGGTCACCCACATACATTTGACGAACGAATGGAAAATCTACTGTAAGCACACACAAAAAATCAGTTGCATTCATGCAAAATGTACAGCCTCTTCAACAAATGCGAGTTTCAAGTAAAGAATTGTATACAGGCAAGAATCGTAAGTTCCACGCAGAAAATTTTGAATAAACGCAAGAATAGAAACTAAGTTGGTGAAACTGTTACCTACACTTAAGAACTGCCAACTTGTAAGTTAAGATTCCTAATTCTATGCAGGAAATGTAAATTTCATATATGTATAATCACAACTGTAAATTCCAAAACAAACAGTTTCAAGCATTTAGAGGTGACCTGCAATATAAATGTGGTCCTTGGTCTGATCCTACGCCCAATAAAATCAAAACTGGTTTTGAGAACAGTATTCTAATCCTCTATAATTTCGTGGTTAATGAAATATTTGAGGTAATGGCAAATTCACAGAAACACAGGAAGCTTCCCCACACAATTCTGGTACCATTTTTGCAAATCATAGAAGAGCTTTCGGTTTATTAAACTAAAAATACATATATATATGTACATATGTATATATACATGCTCATATGCATAGACGTACATATATACACATATGTGCATATATATACATATATATATATACATATACATACATATGGGCACACAAGGATAAAGCTCTCGGCATAGATCAATCTCTGCGGGATGCGTCATGAATTCGACTTAACTAAGCATCGTTGGAGAAGATGGAATGCAAATCTGGTCTTCACACTATGCCTCGCGGTGGTCTACCGATGTATCGAGTCAGTGTTGCTATCCTCTCAGACAAGTCTGGTACCAATCTGCCGACCCGAGAAGAATGGAAAGTTTGGTAGGCCACGGGCGCGGGGATCGACATGTTTTGCAGACCCCCCACCACCGCGCTGCACGCACTCCTATATGTGCACATAGGCCTATATAATTTCGAACACAATTCTTATACTAATGCATTAAAGCTGCTAACAATGGAAGGCTTCCTTAATTTATATTCGTCGACTTCACATATTATGCGGAGAGAATCACTTTTTTTCTTCCAATTTGTTGCCCCAATCCATCATACACGGTGTTCTGGCTTAGGTTTAGCTTCGACTGCGTCGTTAGGACTTCGTTTTCCTTTTTAATTCCGTCGTTGGATCATGACTCAGTTAGTGCTCCCTAGAACCACAGGATATCTCTACTGCGGCGTTTTCAGGTTTTCACTACAGAGCAAACTGCTCGCCTCTGAAAATTACAGGGAGCTTCTCTAAGAACTCCGGTAACATTTTTGCAAACCCACTAAATTTAGCTTCTTTGTGAACAACCAGTGTCTTGTTTTTTCAATGTTAAACTAACACATGCTTGCTTTCAAGCGCCTAAACGTTACCCGAACAAGATTTAGTACCAACGTCGTGTTAACTGGCCACTAAAAAAAAGTGGTTGCTTATTCACACAGAGCCTAAATAAATTTCGGTTTATAAAAGTACTACTCCTCCTAACGGTTTACCGCCTTATCGTGGCTGGAAGTTGTTCCTAGGTGTCGGACTGTGATGTACAGCGCGAGATTCATCCCTTGGCAGGGTCTCTCAAACTGAAAAGGAGTCCGGGGTTTCCATCGGGAAACCTAGCTAAGAGTAAACCAATACCACGACCCACCACCGTCCTGGTATCAAAGTCGCATGGTGGTAAATCACCCTCTGATTCACAAAAACTGCGACTGCCTGTGGTGGTGAAGACCTGAGCCAGACTTTGGCCACGCTGACCTCGAGACTCCAGGGAAGCATAATGACCTACCCAGTAAATCTCCGAAAAATGGAGATTGTGCTGGGGCCCGCACAACCAGTGAAAACGGGCCATTCAAGTATCACATAAGTAAAGTGTTACTATGTTATGTGCAACGTATTCCAATACGGACTGTTGTGAGATGGGCTGCGCGGAGAAAACATATTATTAACGAACAATCAATCAATCAACGACGATCCTGTAGAAAGCATCGACTGAAGGTACTTCCTCTGAACGGTGTTTCACTCCAGAAGATTTGATAAGATGTGACAACGAAGGCCCACAACGTAAGAGTGAACGGCTATGGACGTCGGCTCAAATCAACGCGGTCTTGAGGAAGACGAAGGCGGCAAAATGTTGGGCGAATAAGTCATGATATCATCCTCGTGATGGGTTCTCAATGAGACAATGATTGATTAATGCAGTAAACTTCCGGTCCTAAAAGAATGCGACGCTTGGCTTGATTGGTCCAAAGAGGGGTCAGAATCAATGGTCATCCGATTTTTGTAGAGGATCTCTAACCACTGCGCTTTCCGCACCCTTAATAATATAATTTTGAAGAAAAAAGTTTAAAAAAGGGTTCTCGTGCTCAGAATGACAAGTATTTCATTTTCACGGTATCACTGTATTAAAATGGGTCTCTCCACGAAAAGAAAGCCAATTTGAAACGCGCTTTTTATTCTGCATATTGGTTACTCCATGACAGTAAACTCAGTGAAGTCACTAAATACGGTAAGCCTCGATAAAACTGAACTCCTTCATTAACGAATTTCATACGGTATTCTGTTTTTAATGGCATTTCATGCTACTAACCTGGCGTAAGGTTCCACTTTGCAACACGTCTCATAATAGTATTTTGTATTATCTTACTTAGTCCAGCAGCAACCGTGGTAAATTTTCGTATTCCTAGAACAATTGTCTCCTACCGGTCTATCGCCTAATCGTGACTGGAAGGTGTTCCTTGATGTCGGATTGCGATGTACAGCGGGGGATTCATCACCTGGCAGGGCCTCAGAATCTAAGGAGTCCGACGTTTCCATCAGGAAGCCTAGCTAAGAGTAAACCAACACCAGGATACACCACCGCCCTGATATCAAAGTCGCATTGTGCCAAATCTCTCTCTGATTCACAAAGGCGGCGAGAACCTGTAGTGGCGACGACCTGGGGCAGACTGTGGCCAAGCTGACCTCGGAATTTCAGGAAACCATAATGGCTTGACCAGCAAATCTCCGAAAAATGGAATTATGCTGGCGCCTGCGCAACCAGTGAAGACGAGCCATTCAAGCACCAAGTATCAAGTAAGAACACTTGAGGCGTCCAGATACCTATAGAACAGACTGCAAATCGATGAAAGAGTGTATACAGCTATCACGAAATATCGTTTTGATTTAAAAAAGGATTGGGAATGGAATTTGAATCATTAAAACTTCAAATGAAACCACGGCAACTACGAATATAAACGATACTTCTAAGAACAACGACATATTCAACAAATACATTCGCTCTATATGCATCTAAGCCGATGTATATAGTCACGAACACGTTGAAAAACCTACGTCTTTGCTCCCGCCCTAGAAGAAAACCAGCAGAGTCTGCTTTGAATATCGCCGAATATAACAGTTATGCAGAAATCAATCTTGAATCAAACTACATAAAAAGGAGACCAATTGGAATAGGATGACATCATAAAATGACAAATGTGCGCTTCTTGATTGGTTCTGTCACGTAAACGTGCGAATGAATACAGACAAAAAACCATAACTCCTGTCATGAAATTAGTGCGTAGTAGTTACCAAAATACTACACCGTATGGTTCATTAAAGTTCAAACCTGCACTGATAGTCTGCACTCATATGTACTCCAGAAAGAAGTGAAAAATAATGAGTCACATTGGCGTTACAAGTTGTCATAAATAATCTCTTCCACCCCTTACCAATAAGCATTTAATATTTGAAAAGTACAATAACATCAGTAAACGAATCCCATCCACATCAGTAAGCGTCACTATTAGTCGAACTTGAGAAAAATAAAATGCGAAAAAGAAAACCAAGGTTGAGTAGTGTGCACACAAGAAGATCAGTGTAATGAGGTATTGATCCTTTCCAAGTGCAGAATGAAATGTTTGCGTGTTTTACCACATTTTCGGACATTGGAGTGAGCAAGAAAGTGACGCTCTTGATCCAAGGAAAATGTCAAGTTTTCCCAATTTATGCAAACCCCAATAGTCATGACAAAATAACTTTGCATAAGCGTGTTCTTTTCACTACTTTCTACATCCACGTTGAACAAGCGCCAACGAATCTTTTCCTACTTCATCGTGTGTAAACCTGAAAGAACTGGCTATTGAGATGAATTCTGAGGTTTATTCAATAAATCACCAGTTTTTTTACATTCTCAGAAAAACACCTTAAACCAGCGCAAACTCATGCATACTTTGATGATCTCTGTTACTTTTAATCTTGCAATATCTATTAACAGCCGTTTTTAAAATGAACATCGACTAGAAAAAGATGTTGCAATAAAACCGCTACGGTAGCCTATATATGTCATACATGACTCGCACGTTCCCAAAATAAAAACAAACTCTGAATAAGAATAATTCAGTTCTCGGGAAGGTCTATCGATTGAAGTAAAACGGTTGAAATCAGCAGATCATATTCAACAAGAATCAAATTCCCTTGAAATTCACTGAGTAAATTCCAATTTTTCGAGATCACAAAATTTTTTTCATCAAGAGTTATATTTCGAACAGCAAAGTGACTGAACGAGCATAATTTCGTCCAGCAGGAAAGGATACTCTCCTCCAGTGTATCGTTGGTACTAACAGCTGCTATTATTGCATTAGGAGTTTTGAAAATGCCGTAAAATTTTCGAAAAGTTAAGTTTTGAAGAAAATTAAAAATTGAAAGAACCTTTTATACAAAGAATATGTTATGCGATAAAGAAAACCCTCTGCTAAACGCATTCCAGTTAATGAAAAGCCTACAGCAGATATCAAGACATTAGTGTCGGATTTTATGTGTTAAAAATGGTACCTCACTGTTCAATTACATTATTAACGTTATTAACCTTTATACAAACCAATTTTGTTTGAACATGAATGGAAGAAAATAAGAATTCGTTTGGAAATGAGTGGATGCAAATTTTGGTGAAAACGACGAAAGTAGTATAGCTAAAGGATAAAAATAAAAAACGATAAAGCTTTCGGCGTTAATCAATCTCTGAGGGATGTGGCATGCATTCGACTTCATTAAGTGTAGTTGGAGGTGATGGAATGCAAATCTGGCCTTCACAATGCCTCGCGGTGGTCTACCGAAGCATCGAGCCAGTGTTGCTATCCTCTCAGACAAGTTTGGTACGAATTTACTGACTTCAGAGGGATGGAAGGCTTGGTGAACCTTGAGCGCGGAGGTCGATCACATGTGTATTGCAGGACGCCTCCGACCACTGCTCTACACGCTCCCCTAGTATAGTTAAACCAGTCAAAAATATAGTCAATTTATGATGACACGGAAAAGCATAATTTATATAAGCAAAGTGCTATAGAAAGAATTTATTTCTTTCGTTAAAAACGTATACTGGAGCTTCTGATACCGCTCCACACATAAAATAAAGAATATGTTGAAGTCAAACATTTACCTGATCTTTCAGAAGTTGACGAAGATCAAATACATCGTGTTCCAACTCCTCAATCCTCTCTAGTCTTTCTCCGTCGACAACCAGCAATCGATTGTATTGCGAGTTCAAAGTCTAAAAAAGTGTTGACCGTTCATAAAAGCAAACAAGTGAGCTACAATTCTAATTCAATACAAAAGTTTTCAAGCAATTACCGTTGTCTAAAGCATTGCGCATATAAAATATCAACATAGATAATGCACTCAACACTTTACTACTGAATGGAATAACGCCCGTCTAGGAAGAAACCGCGTAAAAGAGTGGCAAATCCTGCTCCGACATACAGGAGTCGGCGACTACCTGCGAGGTCACAATATCCTATTAAGACCCTACGATTCCAGAGAAAAAACCTGCGGGGCCAGCAAAACACTAGGTTATCTCTGGAACGATGAAAAACGATCAGATCTTGAATTTCACGCGAAGTCAATAGAACAATTTTAAAATAGCATGCCCACGATGCGCCATACCGGTCAACGGTTAGATGAAGTGACAGACGATTAACCCAAAATAAAGTAAGAGTAAGAAGGCCTACATGGCAACACCCAATGATTGCCCCATGTACCGTGATTGATGGTATTCCTAAGTACCGAGTTACAACACGCAGTTGAGCTTCACTCTTCAACAGAATCTCAAAAAAATCGGAATCAGAACCTGAACCAACAAAGGGCCTGAAATTTCCACTCGGAAACCCACTGAAAAATGATACACCCATGATGTCGAAATCCTATGATCTAACCTGGTCATAAACTGTCTTCATTGCTCTTCACCAACATATGCATCTGATAATAGCAAATTTGACTCATCTGTAACATCCTGGAATAAGTGGTCTTCAAAAGCCCATTAAAGTTGTTGCGGGAGATTTTGAAGTCAGAGTAGAAGGTTAGTGAAAGTAGATACGAAATCGGTAGCTTTAGAATAAGTGGCCTGACAATGAGAATGGAAACCGCCTTGGTGAGGATTCAGTCAACAGTACACCTCATACAACAGTCTCATAGAAATTCGTCTTCCGATAAGAAATACCCATTCCTTATGGTTCGAGTTATGGGGAAAGTGACATCAGGACTAACAAATCTGCTACCTAGCTCACAATTTCGTAGCTCCTACCAACTTTCTACAGTGGATCCGCCACCGTATTCAGATAAATGTTGCTGGAACCTTTGCCAATATAGTGACTAGCCATCAGACTGCATACACCTGTGGTGCGGAGTTTTGCAAATATCTCAGCATTTCATACGAGTTATAATTCGAAACATAACCTGCCATTAAGAAGAAAAAGGGAGTAAATAAAAGAGTTAAGACAGTAAACAGTCTTCCTGTTCAGAGTTGACAGAGCTAGTCATCTCAACATTCGTCTAATTTGATCGATCACTGTGTGGTGCAATCTATTCCCAAAGTCTATAAAGCAAGTATTGGTCCCATTTTACATGGACTCTATTACACTGCCTTCGTAATCGCACTACGTAAACACAACACAAGTCTTCATGAGGCGACATCTCAGCAAAGCACTTCAAAACCGCACTGTGATGGGAATTGAAACCATATGACAGGGAAGAAAAGGATATACGTATCGCCAGGAAATACAAAACTTCCATTTTCCCTATGAACAAACAATAATGGCAACGGAAACTTGTACCAACCTCGCATCAGCTCAACAAGATCAATTTATAAGATCATATAAATAAATAGTTACATAAGCGATTTAAATCCAATGAAAAAAGTTTTGCAGAACTTTTCGACGCATGGATAAGTGCTATACTTCGTCTTCCATATACAATTGTAACACAAAATATGATTTGATGATAAGAGAAAATGTTATCATAGTTATAAAATGTTGTCAAAAACCTGTAGCTCCTTCTTCAAATTTCGAACTTGATCCTCCAGTTGGGAGCAGCGAACAGCTTCTTGTTCCAGAAAACTGATTCTCTTCAACGACATCTCATGCTGCTGAAAGCGCTTATGTGATGATTCTGTATGCTCACAATGCGATATTCTCTTCACGATTTTAATGCAATCACAAAATATTTGAGCACTAACGGCATTATAGGGCACCGTCAGTGAGAAAGGAGCTAAGCGGGAAGTTGTTAGAGAAATATCTCCAGTTGAACTGCTTTCTGAATAACTGTCTCGTAGACGTGTTGCAGCTAAGCTTTCAGAAGGTTTTGATCGCTCCATTTGTTGACGTGTTTCAGTCAACAACGAATTCAGAGATTCATTTTCGTCTCTCTAAAAATGTATTTTTTATATTACACGTACATAATAAGCATTTTTAAACAGAAACTAGAAGAAATAAGTATACGTGAAAGATTTAGCTAGGCACCTGATGCATCAAAAAATCAGTATAATAAAGCCAATAAAAGTACGAGAACCACGACTCAATGAAAACAAATCAACCAAGCGCAATATTCAAAAGCATAAGACTGTTTAGTGAGATGAATACATGGTGCAGTGAACAGGGATTTTTGAACAAATCATTTACTCCTTCATAATAGCGATTTCTATAACAGTGCCAGGAATAAGCTAATTAAATTTATTGGACTAACAACACCAAGTAGGTCCCCGTCACATAGTGTGATGCCAAAGAAATCATATGAGTATTACTTACTTGAATACTCGGACGGCCCGTCCTCACTGGTTGTGCGGACCACAGCACAATCTTCGTTTTTCGGAGTTTCGCTGGTTTGGCTATTGTGTTTCCCTGGACTTCCGACGTCAGCCTAGCCAAATTCTGTACCCCAGCCCGTCACCACCACAGGCAGTCGCAGCCCTTGTGGATCAGATTGGGATTTGCCACCATGCGACTTTGATACCAAGACGGTAGCGGAACCTGGTATTGGTTCATTCTTAGCTGGGCTTCCTGATGAAAACGCCGCACTCCCTCTCAGTTTGGGAGACCATGCTGGGGATGAATCCTCCACTCTACATCGCAGTCTGACACCCACGAACACTTCCCAGCCAAGATGAGGCGGTAAACCGTTGGGAGGCATTTGAGTACTACTGAAGTTTTCTAAACAGACTTCTAGATACGAAATGTTCTAGGCCCCAGTGTTTACTCGACATCCGTAGCAACATCTAATTGTTGGAAATTTTAACTTGGAATTATGTCTAGTTTCTCATTGAGCGCAATGCGAGTCATACACAACTTATTGTCGGACATCTCTAATTCACACGTCAGGTACGTTTTGCATTAAAAACTGTGCTTCCGTTATTAGAGCTGTAAAATAACTAGTTGAACGTTACGAGAAGCACGTAATTATATTTCTACAGCAAAGATGTCTCAGTGTTCGCCACAAAAAGCGGATTGAAAACAGCACCAGTGAACTGCGAATATCATGTATACAGCCAGTTATGCTCTTCCTATGCATGACTCGAATTTGACGCGTGCGGTTTCCAACGTCTAATATGGGTCTACAATGAGGAAGCTGAAGAAATCGAAAAATTGGAATTCCTTCAATGACATTTCTACGTACAATTTCGTCTATTTTCTTTTGGAGAGCAGCACATTCATTTACCAACACCGCATTCTCCTCTTTCAAACTATCTAAAGTCCTTGCATCAGCAGCTCGTGCTGCTTTGTTCTCCGAAACAATTGCCTCTTTTTCTCGTTGCAGTCTAAAAAGTGGATAATAAATCATAAAGGATTATTGGTCAGAAAAATTGTGCTTTCCAAAGAATAAAAACCTTCCGTGTTAAATCCCGCTCGAGATGCTGCACTTTTTGGCTAACCACTGTCAACTCTTGACGATGACGCGCAACCAGGGAATTGTTCTAAACCAAAAAACTTAAAACGAAACTTTTTGACAAATTATTGTTAACTTTTAGAAGCGATGCGCAATAAAGGGGCCATTTCTATTGCAAAATTCATCCCAAATCCCTTTAATCAATCAGGAATGCTACCTTCGAGCATCAAAGCAAAGATATAATCGCAGATGTTAGCACTGAGTCACAGCAAACCCTCTTTTATGAGAAAAACCATCTCAAGGATATAAAAGCTCATAAAAATGGAGACAATGTAATAGCACCTACTCATTCACTTTGACTTCATGAAATTATGAACTTACAGTTTCTTTGAGTTTATCAAGTCGTTCTCTGGTAGCATCCAATTCCCTCTTCATCGCGCGCATTTTTACATCCGTCTCTTCACTGGCACGTTGCTCACGATGAAGTGACTGTTTCAAACTGTTGATTTCATCAAGCAATGGAATATTTGCTAAATGACATTCGAAACAATCAAAACAAATAGTCCGATCAAGAAAGCTGGGGAAAAAACTTTTTTCACCTTGAGAAATCGATTCAGCAACAGTATTTCTTTCATTCAACACAACATCTAGCCGCTAAAACTCAAAGAAGATAAGTGAAGGCAACGGGATGGAAAAAACAGAAGAAAGCCAAAGAGTTAAATAAGAGCTGGATATACAACACTTACAGTTTCAGTGCTGTGCAACTGTGAGTTAAGGCGTTCTATGTGAGCTCGAGCCTCCTGCAACTCAGCACTAACTGTAGCCACAGTTTCATTAGCACGTTCTCCAGCCAACCTTTCGGACCAATTTGCTGATTGCATCAACTCAGTTTCCTTCGCCAATTTCTGAAGGCGATCAACTTCAGTTCAGCGCAACAGAAAATAAGAAGACAGAGGTGTGGAACTTACTTTATTGCTGTCATTAAGTTCGTTAATCTGTCGCTTAGCTTCAGCAAGTTCACGATCCAACTCAGCAAGGTGTTTATTCTGTTCCAACACATGTTTTTGTGCGGCCTGAGAGACTCTATTATAGGATAAATATCTAAGAAAATTAAGAAGACTCAAGCGTAAGGAACCTACTCCACCAGCATTTTCCTAAAAAAGACAACAACGAACCTCTGTGCTCGCAGCACGTATTGACTGCTCTTTCATCAGTTGCTCAGCATTTGTTTCCAACTGTTTGATCATTTCTTTATTAAACAGAGATTTCGAGTATGCACATACGAACCAGTGCAATGAGCAAATGCAAAGAAATAAACAAATAATGTTCAACCTTTCAAAGAATAAAGTTCTTCTTTCTGCAACATAATTGTTTCCTCGGCACGCGTTTTCTCCTCTTTTAGACGGTTTCGTTCCGATCTAACCTTCTCTAATTCAGTGAGCTCGCTCCTCAAACGCCTTATTTCACGGGCCTGTTTCCCGGAATGTTCAGAAAGACGCTTGCCTAAGCGTAAACGTAAATAACATTTCGAGAGAAAGTAGTGAACAAAAGCAGTCATTCACACACCTTCAGCCAAAAGATCATCCAATTCGTTCTTTTTTTCATCAAGTTCTTTCTTCAACAATGCATGTCTAAATATAAACAATGAATTAAACGATTTGAAAGCCCGAACCTTGAAAAGTTACTGTTGATTTAGGACAGTGATTCGCTGTTGAAGTTGAACATTATTTGACTGCAGTGTATCGTTTGCAGCTTTCAGTTCATTCCTACGTTGCTCCGCATGGAGAAGTTGAGCACGAAAGGACTCAGCCGATTCACTCTTAATCGATAGTGTTTTTTTAAAACTTTAATAAAGATACCCTCCCAACAGTTTACCGCCTCATCGTGGCTGGGAGTGTTCCTGGGTGTCGGATTGCGATTTACACCACGGAGATTCATTTCTCCAACAGGATCTCCCAAGCTGAGAACAGGACGCCCAGCTAAGAGTAAACCAACACCAGGATCTACCTCCGTCCTGGTATTAAATTAGTCGCGTGGTGGTAAATCTTCCCCTGATCCACAAAGGCGGCGACTGCCTATAGTGGTGATGACCTGGGAAAGGCTATGGCCAGGCTGACCTCGGGACTCCAGGGAACAACAATGGCTAAACCAGTAAATCTCCGAAGAATGGAAGTTACGCTAGGGCCCACACAACCAGCGAAGATGGGCCATCCAAATATCCAAGTAAGCAAATAATGAAAATATGGCAAGAAAGAGATCACCTTGGAAGCAAAAGCATGGGATGGCATGTTATCCGTTGCAGGTTTACTGCTCGCTACTGACCTAAATATTCGTGAAGAAACTTGAAAATGAAGAAAAATAAGCGTTGCTTCTTCTGTATGTCGAAAAACAAACAAAGCATACCATGCATCTACATTTCGAATTACTTCAATATCACTCGAAACAACAGTTAATGAATCATCTTGATGAGAGTTACGACGGACAATATCGGGTAAAGCTGTAAAACTATATAGTTTAAAACTCAATTTAATAAGACGTCAATCATCGCACAATTAACAGAAATGGAGGTCGACCTGACGATGGATAAGATTGTAAAGTTCCTCACGTTGCAACAGAATCTCCTCCTGAACCGTATTGTCAAACGAAGAGGGAAAATGGGAAGCCTCAGACGTGGTTGCCGAGAGATCTACACCAACATATACAGAATTTTCGTCGTCCTTAACGTCTACCTACAAATAATACAAAAATTTATTGCACTTCGCACAACATTAACCACCGCTTGGTGATTAGCACGGTAAAACCGATTACTGTAACTTCAACGAACCCGCTTGCTGCCCTCACTATCGCTAGTTTTCAAAGGCGACTGTCCAGGCTCCATGCCATCCGATGAGTTCTAGTTTTTGAAAATCATGTTTTATTAGAAAATGTCTCGCAATACTTAAAAACAACGAACCGAAGATGGTGGATGGTCAAACAATGTTGCTGTTTGAGGACACTCATCTCGAATAGGATTCGGTTCCGAGTCAACAACACGCTGAAGATGTTAAATAAGTGTTTGCAGAAAACGATACCTCCAGTAGTCTGATTTCCTTCAAAATACCTCATGGTCAGCAGGAATACTATTCCATGCGTTCGCCCAGCTTTCATCTTTCTCTAACGCCACTACAGGTAGAGCAGGATTTGCCTACAACCAGGATACACAAGAGCTCACACAACTGGGAACCGAAGTGAACGTACCTCTCGATCGCTAACCTCTGGCAAAGAATTAACGAGCAAAACATCAGTTATAGACTCCTAAAGGATACATCCGTTATCTATATCACTCCAATGGCCACAAAGCCATTTCCGCCGAAAAGGAAATGATATCTGTTTAGTGCAAAAGTTAGGAAGCAATATAACCCACATGAGCGGACGGTGGATGTGTGTCATCTTCTAGCCGAATGTCCAGAACACTGTCGATTTTCTGTTGAGCGGTTTTCAGAGCAGTCTTCGCGAACTGATTCGCCCAAGATAAATTCATTGTCCTCAAAGCATCTGAAAAACAGGTCCATATTGGAGAATCCAGCATCCTTACTAAGAATTTGCACTTATCAATAAAGCGAGTGATAGACTGCTCAAGACGTGGGTTGTTCGAACTAAGCAATAAATAAGTAAAGTCGAAAACTAATTAATACATACCACTCTAAAGACATTCTACCAATAATAAACATTAGTGTTTTTCTTAAATGTACGAAATAGGATACAAAGAAGGAGATACTGAATATGAGACCGGATTACAGGAAACGGACGAATAAGGAGTATTCATATGATTCTCGGATAAATACTAAATAATATGAAAACGTTGGGACCCACAGTTATTATATCGAAATCTGGAATTTATAAAAGATCACCTGGATTATCTGGAATCCCATCAACCACCAAAAAACTCCATATCGATAACGTAAACTCTATTCATCCCCATCGCGCACCCAAGGTCCTCAGTGAGCCCAGCTTAGTTTAGGGAGAAAACAGCATTACACTTTGCTATAACTGTCTCTTTTATTCTCTCTAACGAAAACGAAGTCATGAGGGCTTGCCAAGAACTATGCCAAGTTGCGGAAGTTTATTTTGGATGGGCTTCCGAATAGAAATGTCCAGTTCTTCAGAGCATCCTGATGATGAATAGATCCCCGTCGTACATAGCTATTCCACACTTAAGAAGATCTCAACCCAAAACCAGACTATTAACCACTGAAGATAACAACATAAAGAAATAGCAATCGTGGCAAAAAGCAACAAATCAATATAAAAATATGACAGATTTCCAATAACGTTGCAAGGAGGCCAGGGAAAACTCGTCCACTCCGACCTAAGATAAGACACGATTTCTGCAATAAACAAAGGTTGGCCGAGTAGAGTAATAATCGTTTAGAAATAACGGAACTGAAACGAGAAGCAATGCGCGATTTACTAAAAACAGCAGCTAGTTGGTAAAATAGCTAGCAGTGTGGACGGGTTACACAGTCTCCTGCTTATCAGGCAACGGCGCGGTTTTCGAAACACCAATTATAATTCTCTTTATGGCTCAGGGCTTAACCACATGTATTAGCTCTGGATTGGATTTCGATTTCCGCTTAAACCATTTATAATGAGAAATCGTGGAGTGCACTATCTGTATTGTATATCTGTATCCATGTTGATTCAGTTGTGTGTTTGAAACAAAGATTGAAACTAAAGACGTGCTTTTTTATGACCGGTTTCTTCAAGCTCATTTTTTCATTCTCGTAATCATCCAGACCATTCTATTGTTGGTATTTGTGAAATGGATAAAGGATAAAGCGTTCGACGTTAGTCAGTCGCTAAGGGATGCGCCATAGCTTCATCATGCCGCTGTATTGTTGGGGAGGTGGGCAATACAACGGCTTGCAGTAGCCTACGGATGTATCAAGTCAGTTACAGTAAAAGGTACTTTTAGTCATTCTGGTACAATTAATTTCTTTGGTATTCAGAAGCGACTTGAATATTAAAGATTTTCCCCATCAAGTGGTTAACAGTGTTTCATAAAGAGTAATTGATTTTGCAAGATGTTCTGTGAGTGTGCTGGGTGACGTAGATCTACTTATCCCAGTTCTCCTTCAGTATTTGTTGTATTGTTTGTATGACGTGTGGTGCGGTGTCTTCGAACGAAATTGGTTCTGCCTAATGGAATAATGTCAGTTGTAGACGATGATATTCTTCGTGAACTTTTTCGATTTCTCGATAATAATTTTGTTGCTGTACTATTAACAAAAGCGCTTGGCCTGCTTATACAATGACTTTTGCTTACCTACCGATGCATTAGTTCAGTGTTTTTATACTCTAAGTCTTGCACCAATTCGCTAGTCCCGGACGGATAGAGGTCTTCGTTTGTGCAGAGCTTTGGGTCAATCCGATGATGACAATGTTTATCGGAAAGAACTTCTTACCTTTGCGCTATACTCTCCTCGATGTACTGTTAAAACTGCAATTCAAGATGCTAAAGTACATAATCCCGTTATCAGAGAGTCATATCAAAGTCATATCAACCTTCTGCTGTTGGACAAACTTGTCCTCTAGGGACTTCGTCTTTCGTATTCTTCCCCACAGTTAATTTCCCTTCTTTTTATCTCGTAAACCCAGAACACACCATCGAGGCTTGTCGGATGCGAGGAAAGGAATTCAGGAAGTGCTATCATCCACACAATGTCTGCTTTGTCGGGGCATATAAAAAGAACTTTGTTTTTTATTTGATTCATTTCATTATTTAAACTTGACGCAAATTAAAATAGAAACAGTTGTCTTAAAAAATAAATGTCGAAAGAAATCTCTCCATAGCGACGTTTTATGTGTAGATAAAAGCACACAGCTCTAAAGCACAAGAGTACTAAAATCACAAAATGCGAATAATAACAATTAACACAGGGTACCAGTACATACATATGAATACCTTTACTTCCACCCAATTTAAAACACGGATTCCGTTTCTCCGTCTACATGTGTATTCTTCTGGAATTCTCTTCGTGTAGTTCGTTTGTGATGTGATCTCCAAATGACTTTTCCATCGTGGGTGTGCTTGGTGTTACCTCAATGTTTGGTTTATTCTTTGCCTAAAATAAAAGTCAAAAACATCGGATTTCCAGTCGATTCCTGGTGAATGTTCTCGAAGACTTACTGGTTTAGGCACTCTAGTTTTCATTTTGGCGTTCAAGTGATGTTCGGGATGTTCGTAATTCGACGGATTAACATAAACACTTCTTGCTCGTGTTCTCTCTTCCTCATTTTGTGAGCTAGAGATTCCATTTGCAAAACTGCCCAGTTGTTTATCGCTTCTATTTATAAGTTGCTCTAACAACACTGAAAAGTCTTTGAAATACGTAATATGAACATCATACTTTTTATAAAATTTGCGATGGCCCTTCTTCATGACATTTATCGTGGTTTCTACAATTCTTACTTGATGGTAAAGAACTATTCCCACTTTTTCTACTTGGAACATGAATATTGCGATTTAGCGGACCGTTATGGTTCGCGTTGAAGTCGTATGTTTTCCACTTGTGGAAAACTTTTCGTCTCGCAGATAATTTTCCAACTAGTAACGAGAGATTTGGAAAGGATTCAGCGTTGCTTAAGGAATGCGCCATGAGTTTAAACAGCGTGAGGTGAGTGAATGCGCATGTGCAGTATGCATTAGGTTGTGTAATCCTACCGAGATATCAAGATAATTTTTTTGTTTCCCAAGACTAGTTTGGTACCAATTTTACCTTACAGAAAGAATGGAGGCATTGGTTTAGCGACCGAACCAACGAACCCGTATGTGTTGCACGGACTACCCCAACTACTGCGCTACACTTCCCCTAATGACGTGGAGGAGTATAACACCCTAGAATTTCTAAAATCCCAATGTTTTAAGAAAGGTCTCTACGGTATTTATTGATATCAGTGGTATACATCTCTTCTATCCACATAATGTTTTGATTTTCAAAGTTGTTCCACACAAACAAGAAAAAAAATTTTGCAGTTATTCTTACTAACATTGAGGGTCACTCTCGGTGTCAAGTCTTCTGAAAAAGAATTCAAAGTCAAATGCGAAAGTGGAACAAAAAATGAATGGGTTAAAGTGGCAAAAGATGCAGGTTTAAATGCATCAGTAATTTCTCAAGTCAAAACCTATCAGAACTGATAAGTTAGTACCCACTAATAATTTTGCATCTAGCGACCCATCATCATTTAAGATAAGAGCCATCATCATCTGTGTAGACGGGCCTATGGATAGAATAGCTTGGTTTATATACTTAGTGTCATCCAGTTCCTGAAACAAATGCCAGCTCATCTTCCTATCTTACGCACACCTAGATATTCTTGGATCGTCTAGGTAACACGTGTACTATCAGCGCGTCGGTGATGGATTCCTTCTATGTTACCGCCCTTTATACAAAAGTGTTGAATGATTGCGCTAGCCAATCCATCATCGATCTCGCTAAGTTATATTAAGAAACAATAGACATGGTCTATTGATTCAGATGCTCATTGCCCTCTTAAAGGAGTTCCTGAACTGCTCAATCTTTGGATGCTTCAGAAAGCATTTCACACAAAATAGAGTTGGAGTAGTAGGACAGTGACTGGATCAAATGCTTTCCATTGCCTTTATGTCTGAGGTGAGAACCAGATACATAAATGACCGTTATGTTATCTGCTGCACACAAGATTAGATGGACAAATGTTCTGAACTGTTGAAAGAACAGTTAGAGTACACACCCGAGCGGAACCGAAAGAACACTGGTTCAAGACAACACATCCGAAAACGGCTACATCACCATGTGGTACTACCTCTTCCCTAACGTCACACATAAAAAGGGCACATGTGAGAAATATGTTTCGAACAGCCACAGTGCCTGCACAAGAAGCCAGCAAAAGGGGGAATTCCTCAAGTTGGCCTGGAACCAACGAACCCGTATGTGTTTCACGGACTACCCCAACTACTGCGCTACACTTCCCCCAATGACATGAAGGAGTATAAGACCCTAGAATTTCTAAAATCTCAATGTTTTGAGAAAGGTTTCTACGGTATTTATTGACATCAGTGGTAGACATCTCTTCTATCCACATAATGTTTTAATTTTTTAAAGTTGTTTCACACAAACAAGAAAAAAAACTTTTGCAGTTATTCTTACTAACATTGAGGGTCACTCTCGGTGTTACTATTGAGTTTGCCATAATTCTGTAGTGATTTCTCCTTAATCGGTTCGTAATCGTCCCATCCATGTCCGTATGCGTGTAAAGGATATGCAGCTTCACCATGTTTGTAGATATCAAGACCATTAATTTCAATTTCAGGAGCAACACGAAGTTTTCCTATCTAGAACGACAACAAATTTATACTTGAAAAAAATCATTGGGTAATTTTTGATAAGAAGCTCTTATTTGTAATTGTTTCTAGGGGCGGCAAGGTACTGGTTAGAGATGCTGTACACTAAACGCACAAGGTGTCTGGTTCTGATTTAGCCCCGTGCCAGACAGACGAAGCCTCTTAAACCTCCGGAATGGAAAAGTCTCTCTGAACCACGGAGTTTCGGTACTGCTTGTGGTAGAAATCTAAGGGCGCTTTAATAAATCTACCCAATGATTCTGGGAGAATGAACATGGCTTTTGCGGAATTCACAAATAATTCTTGAACTTACAGCCAAATCTACACGTATGCACGGAAATCTTCGCGCAGTGTGGATGCAAGAAATAAATAGATGAATGACTGAACAGGCAATATTACCTTTTTGAGAAATAAGAAAATAGGAATCATCCATAATAACGACCATGTGATGATAGCTAGAACACATATCATCTGCCATCCCAGTTGCTGAAATGACTCAGGATAGAAATAGGAACGTAAAAACAGTTGCAAAATATGTGAAACTGTGTAATGTTTAGCATCGATGCAAAATCATTGTAGTAAACGTTCCAATTTTGAATAGTAGAGGGCAGACCAATGCTCTAATCGACTCCTTCAGATGTTAAGTAAACATTTTGATAGGGGAGCTGGTTCTCTGAAGTACCTTTCGTAACCATTTTGTAGTTACGTCGCTTTATTACCATCGTTATTTGGTTAAAGAGCGCGTGCTACACAGTGTCCAAGGGTCCAACAAGTGGTGATTGGTTCAATCGAGTGCTCCGGCCTTACCCAGCTTTCCATCCTTCCGTGTTCGAAAAATTGGCAGCAGACTTGTCTGAAAGGATATTAGCACTGACTCGATATATCGCTAGGCCAACACAAGTTATTCTATGGGCTAGATATGCATTCATTCACTCTAACGATGCTTCATGAAGTTGAATGCATGGGGCATCCTGCAGTGATTGGTCAACGCCGAAAGGTTTACCCTTATTTTTCTATGATCCAGATCCAACTACATGGACATTTTATGAAAGGCGGCATTGGCTGTAGCGTGGCCACGAAACCGTTTCACATCATAGGCATAATTTTTTACTCAAATAATATCAGATACATGGATTTGCAAAAATAACTATGAGCTCCAAGCTGCTTTTTAATAGTTTCACCCACTCGTCGCCACTGGTATTCTTGGTGTTAATTTCCGTGATAACTCGATATTTTATTTAACTTTTTGAGTTCTTCTCAAGTCTTCACTATAGGTGATGAGCACAGACCAGAAGTGGGTCTGGTTCTTGTGCAGGTCATCTACTTTAATGCCATTAAAATCCTCTCGAGGTCACCACACCGTTCTTCGCATTCGTTTGAAGCAGCGCTTCCCATCTTATTACCGGAGCAGCCCATTCGCTTTGAATATACAAGCAGCAATATTAAAAGATCTAGTTTCTAAAGTTATGGGGCGGGTAGCGCAATGGTAGTGATGTCCGTCATCACGAGCGTAGTACTTGTTCTATTCCGCTCCGGGCCAAACAAGCGTCTCATCCCTCCGGGGTCGCAATTTTGTTACCGAACTTGTCTAAGATAAGAACTCACTCTCTGCAATCTTATTGGGAACGCTCCAGCTCGACTATCTCAGGACTCCAGGGTGAATTGCTCCACCAGCATTCTACGATATTCAAGATGAAATGAAAATCCTCAAGCAGCAACCGAAGCCACATGTGAAGTTGGAAGATCTTCGTTGACAATGGATGCGAGGAAACGAATAGAATGTGAGGAGTGGTGGGATCCGCGCAGTAGACGTGAAGACGAGTTAAATAGAATAAAAAAAGTAAAAAAAAATCCCAAAGCTTGCCTTTATGGGGTATAAGAGCTTGATATAATCAGTCTGTTTCTGAGAAAGCATTTTGGTTGGTTTAAATATTATGAAAATTAGCTCATCATCTGAGAATACTTTCCGAGGACTAGATTTTCTTGAAAACCATACATTTAATAGAATTCTGCAGGCAGGTAACGATCTCACCGCGAATGCCTGACTGCAGAGTAGTAGACCGTTGTTATTCCCAATAGCATTGGCAATCGCGTAAGCGACGCCTTTTCGGGTGATGATACAAGCTGACAGCATACCCCATAGGCCACCACCACCATGTACGGCGAACGCATCCAGTGGGTCGTCCACTTTCATCCTAGGTTATCGTGTTTAGAGCAAAGTTCAATTTTTAAGTTTTTCTCATTTCAGCGGTAGATGAAAATGAACGGTGCTAAACAGCGAAAACTGAAATATTTTTATCTTTAATTTTTATTTACTGCCTATTATTTTTTCATGGGAATGGCTGGGCATGATGTGAAATGTATCCATAATGGTGCTGAAATATAAGCAAGACTCAGAACCTCAGTTACGCTTCGATCCGGCAATTACCCTTCCCGGATACTCACGCATATTCACTGCACTAACCCATGATCTCTTGCTTTACTTTTCTCTGACCCATTTTTTTAAGCCTAACGGTGCTGATAGTACTCACCCGTCAACAGGAATTATTTGAGGAGCACAATTCGAGAGATAATCCGGTTAAGCCGAAACTGCTCGAGATCATAGTGTTTAACATATTCATTAGACAACTCATTAGGTTAAAATATTATTCCACTAGGAAAGTCGTTAAGGCTGTGAAGGCTGAACTTGCTACAGAATTATGTTTCGAATCTTGAAAATAGACGCGATAGGGGTGTGTCTGCAAGTCTGCACAGAGATTGACTAGCTTTCCTCTTTTTTCAAGGGCATTTTTAAACATGAAAACGTGGACGCGAAATTAACAAGAAGCGGTACGATTCTAGACAACAAAATATAGACTTTCCATGTAAGAATTTAAACCCAAATCATTTTCAAACTTGTCAACTTACTTTATTAGCAAGTTGCTAAGACCAAGATAAACGAGTCCTGCGCCTATTCCTGTAAACGATGATGCCCATGGTTCCATATTATTGCAGCCAGCGCAAGACGACACCATTCCTAAATTTTTCTAAGGCCCTTAAGATTAGTTTCACTCGAAAGCGACCATTCTTCCCACAGACCTCGCTCAATGAGGGCTCCACAACCAGTTTGTTAGTTGAGAGGCTAGTGACGCGTCCACACATGGAGGATTATGTGTTGAACGCGAACAAATAACGACCTTGTGTTTCCTTGAGACGCAACTGCGTCCAGAGACGGAGGTTCTCTTTCTGGTTCGCCGATTTGATGCATTGGTTTCTCATTTATTAAGACTGTTTTTTATATGTGTTTTCGGCCAAAACCTTGGAATCAGATAACTAGGAAAGACATTAGATGTCATTAGGAATCTAGAAATCTCCTCCAATAATCAAGTTCCACGTACACTCTGTGGACTGGCGAGCTCCCTCGTGAGTGTACGCAGCTGCCGCAATGACAGCTCGGCAAGCAATGCTTTGATATCAAAAGCTAAATACAGTAAACTAAATGGGCTTCATTCCGTTGGCCACAAACTTACTTGATACTTGGTACTTGAACGGCCCGTCCTCAATGGCTGCGCGGGCCCCAGCAAAATCGAAATTTTTAGCAGATTTGCTGGTTAGGCCATAGTTGTTTTTGGAATCCAGAGGTCAGCCTGGCCAATGTCTGTTCCAGGCCTTCAGCACCACAGTCAGTCGCAGCTCTTGTGGATCAGAGGGAGATTTGCCACCATGCGACTTTGATACCAGGACGGTGGTGGATCCTGGCATTAATTTTGGTTTATTCTTAGCTAGGCTTCCTGATGGAAACGCCGGACTCCTTCTCAGCTTAGGAGATCCTGCCAGGGGACGAATCCACCCGCTGTACATCGCTGTTTGACACCAAGGAACACCTCCCAGCCACAATGAATGGGGCGATAAACTGTTGGAAGGGTTGGCCACAAGAGAGCGTCGAAACGGCAACACTGGGTAGGAACACGGGTTTCGCCATAAACATGGATACCATTGAACAACAAATCATTCTTCCTTTGAACATCTTGTCAGAGTTGGCCAACGTTCTTTCTGCCTAGATAGTACTTAGTGAAGAACGGTATTAGCAACGAAGCGAAGTTAATATCACTATGGAATGGTGGAATTCTGGCTGTGAAATTTGTATACAGCCTACGAAAGTTCTTCATATACTGAGTCGAAACATCCTGACTTCGCAAAACTTCTATCACTTGTTTTCTATAGACCGAATCGTAAGGCCCATCTTATGCGGACAGAATTGAGAAAGAACGGTCTCTCGTTCTCCTGTGATAACTCAGTGAATCTCATTATTCTGATGCAACTGTGCGTCTATTGTAAGTACAGCAAACGGCCTAAGTTCATTCTAGATCTAGGCAGCTCAGATTGCTCTTGAGGTTTTTTCGGTTTGTCCGCACTCGTCGCTCTGCCGTGACGCTGGAAATACTTACTAGTAGCTTTCCATTCTGTTCTGGAGTAGATGCGTGGACAGGACTCCCAATCACCTACTATATACTTCCTAGTTATTTGATTGCAAGGTTTCGACCGAACTGGCTCGTAGAATACAATCCTCATAAGCAAGAACCCACCCACGCACGCGTCCATGAACATATCTACTTAAACACGGAAACTACATGTCAAGTCGCCGCAGAAGAAAAAAAAGTCTATTCGTGGATGCACGTGCGTCTCTGGGAACCACAAAATCGTTTTTGATTTTCGTTCAACCTGCATCGCTACCTGGGGATACGAACCGTACTCTAGTGCCTGACCAACAGGGGAGCCGTCAATGAGATCCGTGGAGCATTTACTTTTCCACTTTGCATGATCCGAAATCACAGATATTTTGCGCTGGTCATTGCAGCTCTTGCATTCGTTTAGTTTTCTCAAATTCGTCATCCACGAGGGTGTTGTGAGTGTTTCTATTCATTCAGACAAGTCTGATACCAGTTCGCCGACTCCGAGGGGTGGAAGACTTGGTGAACCATAGGCGCGGGAATCGATCCCATGTGTGTGTCGCAGGGTGCTTCCGACCACTGCGCCACAGGCGCCCTGTCCTCTTATATGGAAGATTAGTTGCGACTACCCTCCCAGCGGCTTGGTGCGAGGCTTATGCAACGACTTGCGATGGCCTACCGATGTACCGAGTGAATGTTCCTATCCATCCAGACAAGTCTAGGACTAATTTACCGTCATCGAATGGATGGAGTGTGGTGATCCCCTGGCGCGAATCAAACCAGCAGTCGATCCTTTGTGTATTACACTGCAACTCTAAGCACTGTGCTACGCGAGCTACCTCCACCAATAATTACCATTAGATTAATTGCTACTGTGCACATTCCTATTGTTTCCTTCTTATTTTGATGTTTTTTTTTTTCGGCCTTTAAAAGTAAAAACGCGACAAACCTGTTAGACAAGCATTGATTGTTAAAAGCAATGTCCACTTTCCTTTTGTCAGGTAATGAATGATGAGAAAAGTTAATGCGGCAAATGCTCCACACAGGATCGTATTCACCATAGCGAGCGCAACGATTTCACCTTCGCCCGGTTGCACGATATCAGCCATCGATCCTTCAGAGAGAAGTAAAAATTAAAAGATTTCAGCAGTAACTTTAAAATGGAATGTCAAAACGTTATAGAGTACTACCCAACAACCACAATATTGGCTGAATGAAGGAATCGTGATTGAAATATATTGAGGAAAAAATAACCAATAGTTGACCGATCGGCTAAAAACTAGCACTGCCATATCGATTTCTAATGAAAAGTGATCGCTATGGTTTTTACATTGTTCTGTTACCTCCATTAAAGGCGAGGAATCCGAACATTAGAATGAAACCTCCAAGAGCGACGAACTGAAATGTACAGGTTTCTGCAACGCAGTGCTCTTCGTTTAGTTCTTTTGTCTGATTTATGATTTGACTATCATTAAAACTTCTAATTCCACTATAATTTAAAAATTATTTTTTTTGTAAGCTGGAACTGTGGCGGTTTATATTTCATTTAGTGTGAATTGCAAATGTTCCTAATTGTTAGGGTAAGGGTTGCCCATCAGTGTCGAAATACGGTTTGCAGCGCGGGCGGTTCACTCGTTACTGGCTTGGTCACTCTACACAGAAAGAATTTCTATCTTTCCATCAGAAAACCCAGGTATGAGTAAATCTATGCTACGTCGGAGCTTGACAAACTAAATCTGACTAAAAATAGTAAATCCTAAAAGAACAAGAAATGGGATGCTCTTCGCTCCCCATTTTCAAGCGAACATTAGCTAGAGTTTCCAGACCATTGAAGCAAATAGACATGTCCGTTAGAGTTTATTGATGATTATAGAAGTTTCCCAAATACTAGAATGCTTGAGGATTTAAGTGGTTTACGCAATTAAACAAGGAACGTTAATCTATGGCTCTGGGAGGATTTTTCTAGAATATCTCTTTTATTTTTAGTTTAAAAAATGTAAACATACAAAAATATTGAGGCAGTAAGTACTTTAGGATTCCCATGACCGATTTTCTTTTAACCTCGGCATTGATTGATAATTCGATGAATAACATCGAATTACTTTAGGATTGTTTAAACAAAAAAGTGGTACTATTAGCATTGTAGCCATATTTGTGGGCATTATACGTGACGAAATTTGACTTGTTACAATTGCTTCACAGCTTTAGATTTGTGTCTCTACGAGAAAACAAGAACAGAATCGAAATGATTGATGCACCCAAAAGTTTAGAATTCTATAATAATAACATGAATATATTTATCTCTTCTGACAAATATGTGTAGGGGCTCCATTGGTTTTCATCCAATTAGTGGAGCTTACTATGAGATGGGATACATGTGTTTAAAGCTGAAAGAAGATATCATTTTGCACCAGCGCGGATGCATTGTAAGCAATACATAGCGCTCACTGCAACCTACTAAACAGTGTTTAGATTCCAAAGCCGTTGTGGTGCTCTTGAAAGCGTGAGTGGATTAAGGACAAAATTTTCGCTGTTGGTCCATCCGTTACGGATGCGCAGCGTATTTGACTCCATTCGCTGTATAATAAAGGTGGTTGAATGCATATCCGAATCATACAGTCGTTCTCGGTGGTCTACTGGTCTACTAAAGCAGGGTTTTTATTCCCATAGACATGTTTGTTATCAATCTGACGAAACCGGTAGTTAGTTGGCTTGAATATCCCAGGGCGTTAGCTCGAACAACAGCCATGTGCATAGCAGTTTAAGTTTCATCACACGAGAAAAATGTCGATCATTGAGGCAGTTAATGCTTTTCCTCTAACGCCAATTTTAAATCACTTTGTGTATGTATTTAGAGCGCTGTTGTTGTCATTTCCTGAAATATCTTTCGTGAAATACCTTCGATTCTTTGTCTCACCTAAAAGCTGCGCACAAATCCTTTTCTTGAAGTGAAACGTTCCCAAAATATGATAAGGAACAGATGGGAAGAGCTTCTGTCGTTTTGCTGCTATGTCAATATAGATCTTTTTTATGGTTTAGTGTTCACATGGCGAGAATGAAGTAACATTTGCTCCGTACCTCATAATGTTTGTACGGACTAAAATATTAGTCCAGATTAAACTCTTAATAATAGTAATCGCAGTGATTATATTAGCAATAGAAACTGCTCACACCAAAGTTCCTGAAGGAGTTAATGTACAACACAGTAAAAAAAGCCTCAGATAACACTCAAAACCTTCATATTACTCCACACTGCTGTATACTTCTAATCAGTAACATTTTTTTGGGCCCTCGATCTCTAACGAGTCGTTCAAACACCTGTCATTTCTTCTCCGTTATCAAAAACTACTGCATGTACAGTAAGACAACAGGAAGACAGTTTTTCGCCTGGAAAAGAAACTAGTTTGAAATAAGCTAGATATGCGTTTATGATTCATTTAATAGTTCTGTTATCATTAAAGGGCCGTCGATAAATTCAATAACTTTTATTTATCAATATTTTACATTTAATATTACACACAATTGTCATTCCATCAATATCACATACCGGCACACTATGTCCTTTGATTTCAAGTGGATCTTCATTGCCGTCTTTGGAAAATCTACCAATCCTTGGACCGATAATGTATGCACCGGCGAGAGAGATAATTCCACCACACAAATGAACGATACCAGCTCCAGCGAAATCCTAAACAGCACCTATTCCTTACATGATACTTGATGCTTGCGTAAATTACCCACCGTCCCAAAGACACGTCCCTGATTCTAGCATATTTTCCAATGAGCTGGTAACAAGAACACTAAAAAACTCGTCATAAAGTTTTCCAAGGTCGCCAACACAAGCATTTGCCGGGCCCTGTGGATTCAAGGAAAGTTTGCCACCTTGCAGCTAGGTTCCTCCCAAAACAACAGCAATCCATGGCGCTGTATCACTATTAGTTAAACTTTCGCATGAAAGTGCAGAACCATTTTCTAACTTACCAGTCTTTGCTAGGAGATGAATCGCTTAGGTACATTTCACTTCGACATCTAAGGTCACTCCCAAGTACAGTGAAATGGCAAATCAATGGAGGCATTCGTTCACTGTGCCCACAACTGTTATTGCTGTTCTGTTCTACTTTTATAGTACAACTAACTTTAAATTAACTTTACTTTCAAATGGGTTTAAGTACTTTTAAATAACATTTTTCTCCATGGCAACATTATAATTGTTTCAAAGATTTCGATTGTCGGTGGTGAATAAGAAAAATAAAAGCACCGTATTGTGGTTAACCCGTTTAGCATAAGGGATGAAGTAAAACAACGGCAGCTTTTTCATCTTGAAATTTACAAAGGCATTTTCTATAAATTGTTAGTCTTATATTGCTGCTATGGAACATTCTAAAGACCATTTCTTGTTCGACAATTTGCGACATAACACGTCTTCTAGAACTTAATTCGGAGACTTTAGATCGGTTTGAATGATATTTCCACAGTATAAAAATAATATCGCTTTGCTTTACATGTTCAAACATTGAAGCAAAGCATTGAAAGTAACTCGAAAAGTCATTTTCGATGTATGGTTCAGAAAGCTGCTTCCGGATATCTAATGCAGAGATGGATCGCCAGGTTTCCTACCGAAGACATCAACTTCCATGAAGGTGAAGGTGATCGACACCTATCAGCAATTAGCGACAGCCATCTGGAGTCGATAATCGAAGCTATTCTAAAGAACTACTCGAGAAGTCGCGGAAAAATCCAGCAATAATTCAACATCCTTCTTCCACTTCAAAAACATTGGAAGGGTGAAAAGTTCAATAAACACATGCCGCTTGAATTGCATGAAGAGGATTGAATTATTAACACTCTTTTTTCCCATTTTTACACACAAGAAAAAGGATCTACAATCTTCATAGAATTGTGACGTGCGTCGAGAAATGGATTCTAGCGGAAAGCAGACGAAGCGTGATGCTGTAATTCGATCTATATGATTCTTTAAAGTAGTATCCAAGGTCTAATTTGTACTAGAATATAGTTAAAATGATTTTTTCACTCTCTGTAGACACAGTCACCTCATAAACCTTGTTGAAACTTGGCAAAACGATCACTGAGGAGAAGTGCTATCACTACACTGATGAAAACCGACATCACTCACAGAAAAGTGCATTCCTGCCCGACACTTAACCAAACATGGCACAGTCAACGGTGCAAAAGTTGAAACAGTTGGGCTCCGAAGCTCTACCTCATCAACCTTTCCTAACATGTATTTCTAGCCGACTATCGTTTTGTTCAGGCTCCTCGCCTACTTCTAGTGCAAAATCTTTCAAGCCATGGAATTTATCGCTTCTGGGCTTCAGAATTTCATGTTTCCGGAGAAATTGAACTTGTATTGCCTTTGCTGAAATTGTGCAGATTCCAATGGTTTTTACCTTGATTGATTAACTATGCTTGGAACTTGTTATAATAACATAAAGTTCACAATTTATAACTACAGTTCCCTTTGATCTAATCCCTTTAAGTAAGCTGATATTGTGCGCATCTAGTAGCACCATATCATGGTAGGTTAGTTATTTAAGTTATTAAATACTTCAATTTTTTTTGCCCTTTAATACTTAAGTTTTTAAGCGGAAGACTTATATGAAATGCTGACATATTTGCAAAACTCCGGACCACAGGTGTATCCAGTGGAGAACGAACATGCGCTGTTGTCCTTACCGAGGAGCAGCGCACTTCACCACTACACCATCCGGATCCTTCGTCTTGACTGTCTCTCAGCTAGTTCTATCGATCTTTTTTTTTAATAGAACTAGTTGAGAGACAAGCAAAACGAAGGACCCGGATGGTGTGGTGGTGAAGTGCGCTGCTCCCCGGTAAGGACAACAGGGCGTGTTCGTTTCCCACTGCATACACCTGTGGTGCGGAGTTTTGCAAATATCTCAGCATTTCATACGAGTTATATTTCGCAACATACCCTGCCATTGAGAAGAAAAAAGGCAGTAAATAAAAGGGTTAAAGAAGTCTCATAGTTAATTACATTGGCTTACACTGGCGTGCAATATGTTGCGAGAAATTGAGAAATGAATACAACTTTTACACAAAATAGTGGGAAGCTTGCCATGTATGTGGTATGGATGTCAGACGTTTGAATACCGCGATACATCCATCCTTCTTTATGCCAACCCCAGTGCGTCAGTATCGGATACACGACGGCTGTAATAGAATAAATTACGTTTACATTTTCCAACTTATGAACAGGGTGTTTGAAGAAGCTCCACAACGTTTTACTTTTTATTGTTTGCTTGCTACAGTTTTTACAGTAGAGTATTAAGCGAAGTATAACCACAACGTTTGCTGAGATATTTGGAAAACTCCGGACTCAAAACTCAAAACTTTTGGCAAATATCTCAGCCTCACAAAGTTTATTTTTATTCCGAGGACTCACTTGATATTAGTGTGCTGTATACGATGTAGTTTGCGAATTCACATCTTTCTGCTACTGCTCCAGAAACGATGGTAGCCGATGTTGCAGCGAATGCATATTGATAGAAGAACCTATTTCCTTGTTTCGCATATTTAAAAGCAATTTTTGATAATTATCTTAATTACTGATATTAGAATGCTCTTGCTTACATTGGATAGTTTATTAAACCACTTAGGAAGAACTGTGAATGACCAATGAACAGTCCGACCACTTTGTTGCTTGAGTCACCGAAAGCAAAAGCCCATCCCAAAGACCAATAACCAATAACCGAAATACCTGTATCGGGATTTAATAGTTATAGCTAACAAGTCTGATAATTATTGAATCCCAACGTCACACTGATGAAGAGAACTGGCCAACTTTGGCCGAACCGAAAGCCACGATTCTTCTCAATTTTTATTGAGTTTGTTTTTTTCGTTTTGTAACACTTACATGAGTCGAGTAGGTTCTTGATAAGGATATTCGTGGTGTTTTTACTACGAACGGCTCCAGCTTCTAAGAAAGCAAATCCGCACTGCATAACTGAAAATTGGAGCCATCTAAGAGCTGCCTATTTTTGCGTGTTTGTGTGAAAGCAAAAAAAAAATATCACTTACAGAAGATTACTAACGCCATTGAACAAAGAAAAAATGCATTATCGTTATCCGCGAAATCCTGTCTAATTTGTTCGATTTCTCTTCGAAGTTCAATGATCTCGGCTGTATAGTTCTCTCCGGACGACATCTTGTTAATGAGGTGTAGATGAAACAGTGGAACGTCTGCAAGGGCTGCTTATTTTAATTTCTTCTGATATATTCTGTTGCAACTGCGCCCAATCATGAAGATAGCTCAACACTCAGAACAAGCTTTTGGATTAGGATCAGTTGAAAGCATTTGTAATGAAGACAAAGTAGATAAAGGATAAAGCGTTCGACACTGATGAGCTGTTGTGGGATAAACATGAAATCGTCTCCATTCGTAGAATTGCTGAGGAGAATAATACATACCTGGTCTGCAGAATAACTTGTGCTAGCTTATCTATATATAAAATCAGTAAGGAAGGCATTGCAAGTGCCTCGGTTGGTGTGGTGCATGGGCTCTCATATTTCTTGTCGTTGTAGCTCATATCGTACCTTGCCATGAAAAAAAATAAGCACTAAATAATAATAAGCACTAAAAGTTCACGAATTTTCGTATCAGTATTTTTATTTTAACGTTCTCGCCCAAGTCTGGTACGAATTTTTCGACCTCTGAGAGACAGATGGATGGCCTGGTTCGGCCATGGGACGGGACTGATCCAACGCCCACGTGCAGTTATTGCATTACGGTACTACGTGTGCAGGCCGAAAGAGGAATACAGTTAAATGTCTCGGACATAAACGAAAGTGATAGGAAAAGCAGATCACGATAGAATTCGACGAATATCCACCATATATCGATTTTGGTCTAGTCTTATCAACAAGGAGGTGCTTAAAAAATCACGGAAAACTTTCATTGACAAATAACAGCTGAACATTTTTCTCTCAGATTTTTAGTGTTTCAATTTTACACCAAAACTACATAAACTTATCCACCAGGTTCACTCAAATTACTGATGACTAAGATATAATTTTGGATAAAAGCCTATGCAAATACAAATGTATATAGATGAGTATAACAATACAAAGTATGTGCGACTCATATTTGACTCATTTAGCTATCACTTGGATGAACCAGAGGAAGAGTAAGATAGATATCATTGGAATAATTACTAGAGATCATGATTTAGCCTGAATGTTTAGCTTGCAATTGGAATGATGGCATTTGATGTACAAGTGCAATGAACATGCTCAGAAATTACTGATGAGAGTGTTGCAAGCCACTGATATGTCGTGCTACTGCCACGTTTGCAATTCTGTGCGTCAAATCGTTGAAAAATTAAACACTCGCGGTGTTATTTATCTTTTATCGCAAAACATTCACAACTATGCCCTATCAAATCAGCCCTATCTTAACTGATAAGGCGTCGATCAGCAGAAATGTCACCTTTGCCTAATCTGACGTCTCATTTTCTTCATTCACACTACACAGCAGTAATTATAGGTCGTTATCACATGTTTCTATACTGATCGCTATTTAAAAAATTCAATCGCTCGCCATAAATCGCTTTCCGACGCAATTGTTGGCAAATTTGCAGATGGAGTGGAGTACTTAAGGAGTTAAGTGCATCAACTTCTATAAAAGACCTCATCATATTACTTCAAATATCCATACGTCTACCGCCAAATTATTATTTCTATCGAAAGATTTTAAGGTAGATTTTATAAGGATTACCAACATAATGCTTACTTTTTATTTCTGCCTTCTATAATTTTTATGGCAGGGTAATAAGTGAAATACAACCACAAGATTGTTTAGATATTTGCAAAACTCCAGACCGCAGATGTCTGCGGTGGTAAACGAACACGTTACTCTTCTTTTCGGGGAGTAACGCGTTCACCACTACACCATACGGGCTCTTGGCTTCACCTGTCTTTCAGCTAGTTCTATCGATCAGGTGCCGTCAGCAATCAACCGTCAATGGTAGTGAACTGGGGAGCTCACATCGGCCGAGAGACAGGGGAGCGCTTGCTGACGGCACTGATCGATAGAACTAGCTGAGAGACAGGCGGAGCGAAGAACCCGTATGGTGTAGTAGTGGACGCGTTACTCCCCGAAAAGGACAGTAACGTGTTCGTTTACCACCGCAGACATCGCGGTCTGGAGTTTTGCAAATATCTAAGCAATCTTGCGCTTGCATTACCAATACAGTTGAAACTTGGCATTTTTTTTTCAAAACGTAAGTGCGACAACAAATCTCGCAGTGGCAACACGGTTGGGGATATGATCGCTTCCTGTGAGGAGAAATTCTGTCTAATACAGCCGTTTTTATAGTTTTACATCCCATGAAACTTGACGAGAAGAAAAAAAAGGCTAGCAGCTAGAGATTTACGTACTCTGGAAAGTCAGTGTTTTAAGTGGCGAAGTAAGAAGACAGGCAAATTCTTAGCAAAGATCTCTAGATTCCAACGGTTTGTATTATGTCTATATTAAAGTTCACTGTAGGCCACGGTATACTTTTTCAGCACGAAGGTCCGAATATTCTTTTGTTAACCCGCATTTTAATCAATGGATACGGTCTCCATCATAAGCGAAACGAGTTATGTAGTGCTTAAGCCACGAAACAGAATTACTGTAGATAGAGCTACCGTTCTGCTACTCGTTTTTTATCCTTACGAGTCATGTGAATAGCGTTATAATCGTTTCCAGAATATCCAACTGCTATTCGATTTATAAACGCAACAGCTCTCATTCGGAATACCAAAAAGCCAATCAAAAAATGAGAAAATGGCTACGATATTGACGAATAGTCTTTTGAACTCTGATAACGTTCGATACAATATTTATTGTATAGAGAGACAGATGTAGAGATAGCAACATAATTCTAACAGTGTTAACAAGATATCTGTCGTTTCTAAGACTTCTTCGAAGCTCCCTTACTATTCCGAAGTTTTATAGCGGTTAAAAAAAGGAATTCTTAGATATCTGTCTCTTGAAAATCTCATAGAATTGAAGTAAGTGTGATTTCAACTCCAACCAACTAAACAACTTTGGCCTTCATTAGACATATGGTGAAAAATGGTAAAAGAAATGGATTCACAAATGGAATTAAACCCTGCAAGTGTTCATATTCACATTTTCGCATACGTAAAAAATAAGGACTTCAGCGCTTAGTTGTCTAAACAGCCTCATGTCCTTAACTTGCAACCTGTATTTAAAATCTAAAGAATTTCTCATAAGCTCTCGCCATTTCCTTTAGACTGTTTTCACACTGATCTAATACCTACATGGCCTACACGAACAGGGTTCTCTTATAACTGTCATTCACGTAGGATCGAACTAGTATGTGGGTTCCGTTGTAGCTTGTGGATCTTTCGTCTTCTCTCTTCGATGTTCCAAAAAATCCAAGGAAAGCCGTAGTTGAGCATTCTGAGAAGAATCAGAGAAAAGTCTGCCGCCTTAATAGGATTCCTTCAGAGATTACGATTTGTGACGGCAGCATTAGCTGGGGCAACAAGGTGAACAATCTTGTACGTAAAAAAACTAGTTGTTTTCAAAGATGTGTATTTCTTTTATTAACCTAAGATTAGGTATCGCCTCATACGGTACATTTAACAAGGAGAAACAGCTCCCTCCGAAATAGTGGTGCCCATATGAGAGCAAACGCAAGAAAAGAGTTGTATTTATTCAAAAATTTGGTGAAGGAGAAAATCCAGCGGACGATGACGCCTGCCGTAAAATTCGTTCAGAGAAATAGTGAGTGAAATCGCTGCTAGTTCGGATAGCAGCAGAGTCATCTGTTAATACGAAATATGTTGCACATTATACATTTCCAAATAATATGTTGTATCGTTGATGAAGAACACTTACAGTGCTGGTACAAACAACGAGTTTATTCAGCCATATTTAGGAGGAAAAATAAAACAAGAAAAAACAAAACAAATGCTGGGATGGACATTTAAAAATGTCAAATTTTGAGTTTGAAAACGTTTACAACTTAGTCGATCTCGCTTATTGTCTTCGCATCGGTGAATTCCTTTCCGTCGACTGATGAGAAAACGTGGAGACACTTACGAAAGACATCATTGTCGAAGCATCTCATCCTGGAAAAACATTCAAGCTCTAGACAAATAATCATCCATGGAGTTATGCAGGTGCACATAGAAAGACTTTATATCAGCTGCATTTTGTTACTAAATTGCTGCTGTTATCAGTGAATTTGCCCTGTAAGTAGCAGACTGGGGAATCCGCTTGAAAGGAATTTTGGAAACAAAAAAAGCCGATTTTAGCCGTTGCCGACAAGAACGCTATCTGTTCGGTAGGGGTGAAATTTATGCAGCACAAGAATGATGTCATGGATGAGGTCGAAACTCTGGATGTCATTGTACCCATTTGTGCCTTGTTATAGCTGCGCCGCATAGCTCCAGCCATGGTAATGACTTATGGGAGCACGATATAAATAAAAAATTGGAGGATAAAGGAGAAGTGCTCTCCATTAACTTACCTGCAAAAGAAGTGGCATTAATTCAACTTCATTAAGCATCGTAGAGCCAATTTAATGCATACCTACTCATTAGAACGCCTTGTGGGCACGTGTAACACAGTGATTACAATTTTAACTTATTATTTACTGCCTACTCTTTTTAAGGGCAGAGTATACATTGTAAAATATAACTTCAATGATGCTGAGATATTTGCAAAACTCCGGACCGCAGGTGTATGCTGTGGGGAACGAACGTGCTATTGTCCTTTCCGGGGAGTAGCGCGTTCACCAGTGATTACAGTTATCCTGCAATAGACACGTGGTCATTCGTCCGACCACGTGACCAGGGCTCATCAAGCCTTCTATTCTTCCGGGATCTGCATTTTCGCACCATACTTATCTGGGAGAGTAGCAGGACTGAATTCATAGTTTGCTATGCCACTGCAAGTGATTTTATAAGTCAGATGTGCATTCAATTACCTCTATCGATGCTCAATGGAGTGAAATGCATGGCAAACCCCACATAGATTGATCAACACCGAAAACTTTCAGAAGCTTTAAGAAAAGCTTTTAAAATGCCGAGTCTCTCAATTTACTAAACTCTACTTTTATCTTCTCTGACAAGTTGAGGAACAGTTCACAAAACGCGGTTGGGTGGAAGGCTTTGTGAGTCCGTGGTGCGAGATCGAGCAAATGACATTAGCATTACAGTGCACAGCTAGCCACTGGGCCACAAACAACATCTACTATGTTCATGGTAAGTACACATAATCGCCAAAAAACTGATAAAGAATAGAGGATAAAGCTCTCCGAGTCCATCAATCCTTGAAGGATGCGCCATGCATTCGACTTCATTAAACATCGTTTGGAGGTGATTGAAACCATATTTGGCTTTTAGAATAGCTCGCAGTGGCCTAGCGATGTGTAGAACGAGTGATGCTACCCCCAGACGAAGCTGGTATCAATTTGCTCACTCCGGAGTGATGGAAAGCTTGGTGGGTCATAGGTGCGCCGAGCGATTCCAAGTGTGTGTTGCCTCCGAAGTTTAGAACAAAATTTTATTATCATTATTAATGTGCTGAGTTTAGTCTATCTTTTAAATGGTGTTTGTTTTAAAAAACATAGTTACCTAAAGTGATTTAAAGTTCGATCTTAAAAATTTTTTTGCTAGTCACTGGTTATTGAAGGCATTGGTTTAAAGCTTCTTAATATTAATATTTCAAATTTTGCTTATTAACTCCCTTTAGACTTATGGGAGATAGCACTAATGCAGAATACCACACGAAAAATTCAAAACCGTTGAAAGGAATGCTAGCTGTTGTCTAAACTTAAATTCCATTTTCAACTAGCTTAACCTGTCATCACTTTAGTATTAATTCGTCACTTGAACATTTGAGTGGGACTTTTTCCCGAATCAACAAGATCTATGAGGTCATCGGGTGGGAAAGGATGTTTCCTCCATATTCTCTTGAAGGTCTGGCTAGGCCTTACCCAGGCCATCACCCCTCTCCCCCTGATGAGAGTGTTGTTGTCTGGAAGTCAGGGATTCACACTAGCACTGCCTCACTCTTACCTGGGCTTACGAATGGAAAAGTAGATTTCCTTCTCACTTTGGAAGGAGCTTACCATAAATGTTGTTGCACCTTTTGGATACATATTTTAGTATAGTATCTACAGAAATAGAATGTACATATATATATATATATATATATATACATTCTATTTCTCCGTGGTGCGAGATCGAGCACTTAGTGTACTAGAGTATATATGTAGTATAGTATAGTGTATAGTATAGTATAGTATAGTATAGTGCTACGTATATAATACAGAACTAGGCTGCAAGAATATATATATACATATATGCGTATATATACATATTTCATTTTCTCTTCTTGCAAGTGCTGCTCGGTGCGTTCCTTTGTGAACTTCTACACTACAAATTATCTACGTAATCGTCATTTTGGGGTATTTATCTTGTTATGTCAACGTAGTCAGCAACAAGTATCGCGACCGGTATTGACCGCAACACCGGTTTTTTACCATAAAAATCCAATTTTGCTTGTTAATTATTTAAAGGAATAGTTGTTCATACACCAACTCGTATTGTTGTGAGCACAACATCTTATCAGAAGTTTTTTCTTTGACTTTACAGAAATAAGGTCGTTAGTTTTAACTGCTCTGACAACAAAAGGGCCATTGATTGAAAATTCTCTGGGTCGATCTATCCCTAGGGCTCAATCACGCCAGTTGGTCCAACCTGTGTACACATTATACGAATATGGTCGCTAAATAACAAGAAACTAACAGGGAATCCTACACAGCAGGGAAGACCACCTCAGCCGTAGCAGAGGCGCTCGGCATTAGAAGGTCCTACGATCAAAGTTGAAATAATGGAAAAAGAAAAAAGACTTTGTGTTGTGGGACAATGATCACTAACGATCCCCTCCGAGTCAAACTTTTCATATATCGCTTAGAATTTGAAAATTCCATTAAAATGATGTAATTAGTCGACAACTTATTCACTAATTCCGGCTAAGTATATGTACAACGAGGTCAATACGGCATTCAATTCATTTTTAAGCTCTGTCACCATCCTCTGCTGCTCCTTCCTAAAGGCACGTGTGGCGCAGTGGTTGAAGGCGCCATGCGACATACACGTGGAATCCATCCCGGCGTCCATGGCCCACCAAGACATCTCACCGGTGTCGGTAAATTGGTACCAGACTTGTCTGAGAGGATAGTGGCACTGGCTCAATAGATCGGTAGGCCACCGCGAATCATTGTAAAGGCCAGATACGCATTCAATCACCTCCATCGATGCTTAATGAAGTCGAATGCATGGCGCATACTCCAGGGATTGATCAACGCCGAGAGCTTTGCCTTTATTTTTTGCCACTTTCCTCATTAATTTCAAGTCTCTCCAAAGAAGAAGCTCTGCATTCTACTCTAGTCGCAACATCGGACACGTGGTGTATACCTGGCTCATACAGCGACTTGCCGCAGTCTACAGATATGTGACATCATTATTTTCGCTTTTTTCAAGACAAGCCTGGCTAAAATTTCTCACCTGCGGAGCGATGCAAACTGGGTGAGTACTGGGCTCGCCGCACGGGGAAAAAGAAGTGTGAATCGTCCTTTATTTTTCGAACAACTTGACTCATATATGTGTACATTTATATACATATATATACAAAAATGTTTATATGTATTGGTGTTCTTTCAGTGAAGTACGAGTCTTTGATAACACACCAATGAAATGTAAAATTCGCCTGTAATTTTAAAAGTTTTGTTTTTGTAGGATACTGCATTTGAGCAAGGGTTTTCTGAAATTTGTAATCTCAGCTAGAAACTCCTCTCAAATGCAAGTTTTTGCTCAATCTGGCTAAGAGTTATCTCTGTGTGTCAATCGGCGGTGGATGTGGCTTCATTGCATTGCAGCTTACATTGGTTGTATCACCCATTTTGGATGGTGCATGATGTTTCGACTGTGAAGCGTAGCGAAGAATAAACTAATTCTAGGAGTCGTTGCGGTCCCGGAGGAAATCTAGCGAGCTGGCTAAGCTCCTCCCGATCCTCAAAAGCCTGCGACTGCCTTCAACGACATGATAATGAAATGGTAGAGTTGCATAGGCTGGCACGAATCCTAATATGAACGGATCATTCAGATATCAAGTGTCATGATACAAGTCTTCTTTTGAGTTCACTGAATCAAGTTGCTCCTTAAACTTTCCTGTCTTCTAGCACTATATACCGAAAAAATCTGAGAAGTACCAAAGGAAATCAGATCGCGAGTTACCAATCTTATCCAACCAAGAATTGAACGCGTTGTTTGATTTGTCGTGGTAACACACACTTTATGGGCAACAAACAGCTAGTCTCAGATAATATACGCAGACAACGTACGGAGATATATCTACATACATACAAAACTGGCACCCATATACACACCGATACAGAACCGATGCATTGATACACGCATGCACACACTGATACAAACAGACAGACAGACGCAGAAAAACAGACATACACAACACTAATATTGAAGAACAATTACCATCTGCTGGATATACAAAGTGAACACACCTGCATCGTGATCGTAAACTTCCATCTTGATGAAAAAACATCTCGTGACAAACTTCACACAATCGATCCATCAAGGTATGCAATAGTTCATTTTTATGAACGTTACATCCCTAAAACTATCAAAATAGTATTCATAGTCTGCTTTTACAACCATTTATCCTTCGCTGTATTTAATTTTTGTGTATTTTATATCATCGAGACATGAGTGGTGCGAAAAAAAGATGCACGTTGCAACTAACTGAATCTTGTTTCCATTCTCCTTTTCGAATTCGCTTAAATTCGGATAGGTCCATGAACTGTGGAGACTAAAAGGAACGTTATTTTGAATTGCAACAATGCCCACAAATTTGATAATTTTCCAACTAAATGAAGATGGAGTTCTCCAGTGTTTCCGTCAACAATATTTGATTACTGATTGATTAAGAAAATGATATAGTTGTAAAATGTCCCGATGAGATTTCATAGTGTCATACCTTATAAGCTGAAATTTCTGGGACAATGGCACGAGTCTCGCAGACGAGTAAGCATAAAAATATCGCAGACACGATGAAACAGCGATTCCAATCTGATAGCGTTTTAACAAGGTTGCAGTTCATTGTGTCTAAAAGAGATACACGATTGTAATCAATTAATGTTGGGTTATTTTAATATGCAGTAATCCTACATACATGAAAACAGAAAAAAGTCACACGAAAGCATTTTTGCCACAATCTCCAACGATCTCAGTACTCTAGAAAACACTCATAGAATCTCAGCTTTTTGATTTACCGCCTTCTATAACTTTTTATGGCAGGATGTGTGAAATACAACCACAATCATGCTAAGACATTTGCAAAACTCCGGAGCACAGCTGTTTGAGGTGAGGATCGAGACAAGAACCTAACCGAGAGAAAGGCGAAACGAAGGACGACCACGGTGTGGTGGTGAACGCCTTAGTCCCCGGAAAGGGTAATAGCGTATTCGATCCTTACCGCAGATGCCTGTGGTCCGGAGTTTTGCAAATGTCCCTGCATCACTGTGGTTGTAATTCATAGGAATGTTTTCATAAAAATATAGGCTGACTACTCAATGGTAACTTTGACATAACAGCCAACTCTCAAAGACAATAAAATCGTGATGACATCTTATACCAAATATAGAACCTTGAGAATTTATCACGTGATAATCAGTTGGGCATAAAATCGAAAGTTTTATGCTTCCAATAGCAACTTTTAAACATAGTTCTTCTTTACACAAACCATAATTACACAATATTCGAATCTCAGAAACCACGAAGGTTTTCAGATTTTCGCATGGGTTCGACCCTCACATGAACAATTTGTCTTAATCATGAATGCTGCTTAACGCTGGTAACGCTAATTCTCTCCGAATTCCCATCATCACTGTTGTAGAGGATGCTAACCAGACCATAACGATAGGAAGTTGATGACTCTTAGGTCGGGCTGAGCTTTCCCCAGCTAAGTTTGAAAGCAGTTTTCCGACCATGGTGGGAATGAAGGCTTGGTGGCGAGAATAAGCGTTTCTATAGAGTTAAAGTTTATATTTGACATCTTGAATAATAAATGAGTGTTACTTATTTCATCTAGTTCTTCAGTGAGAATTGTTCAAATGTTCAGCATTTATAAAACCATAATGTGCTTGACCTTTCCAACTGTGATGTCATTGGAGGCATTGTTGAAGAATATGTCAATCAAAGCGCAAAACTGACGATAATGCCTTTTAGGTGGTGACACAATAATGGAAATTGATCATAAACAAACGACGTTAAGAGCTCGGACACGACCAGTTTCATAGGTAATCAGTAAAACGGTTGTAAAAATAAAATTATGGATGAAATAAAGTGATGGGTGTTTGGAATCTCAGACTAGACGATTTTCATAAGTGCCGTATTGACATGAAAGCAATGCTAATTGGTAGAAATCAATGACATTAATCCGTCTTTGACGAATCTCATTCATACAAGGAATGTTGCGATTCGATTTAGCTCTTCTTAAAGTTATGTGATGTCATTGAATATAACAAAGAACTGGAAAGGTCGGCAACTTTGTTTAGAAATAATAACGACTTAAATAATGATGTAGTGCTTTCCGTAATAAATTCTAGCACACTTCCTGATAACGTCATCGGACAGAAATAGCGCTTGAATGGGGTTTAGGAAATGGCCGGTGCACCAACGAAGATTTTAGAGCAGTGATTGATATCTCATTACTGTTTATTTCTAATAAAAAAAAATCAAAGTCGATCGTAGACATTTCTTATATCCCTATATTACCACTATATTATTACACTATTATTTACATTCTTTCACTTTTGTCTATTATTAGTTAGCTTTCTTATTAACTTTGTTTTAGCAGATTATTAACACAGTATATGTCGATTACAGAATTACCTTAGAACAGCCTCAAAGTTAAACAAAGGTTGAGTAAGATCCTTTCTAGTTAGTGCTTATCTTCAGATGTCTTCAACATAAGAGCACCTGCACTGTAACTATTGTAACCTTAACACGCCGTTTTTGCTTCATTTCTTCTTACAATGATCAACAAATTTCTAGAATGATATATGGGTATGACAGAAACACCGATACCCTTTCTGTTCAATTACTTGAAAAAAATTTCAGCTCTCTCTCTATGTTTTTTCGTCTCAAACGAATATTATGGTCACCCTTTATTGCAATGCGCATCTTGTTCAAGATGAACTCTCTTTTTCCTTGTCTTAATAGGCTTTCAAGCTTTCAGTTTCTCGACCATACGTCGAAATTGTTATGTGAACGAAGGGAAAGTAACATATCATTACTAAAGAGCTCCTCAAATATTTTTGAAAACGGAAGCACAAGATTGTGCATAAGTGTTTCTACGAGAAGGAAAAATTTTGCCTGAAGTTGAGTACACATTCGCAATCGAGCTATGGTCAGAAGTTTATGTTAAACAAAAAGAGCAGTTTTGCCTCGAACTGCTGTCTGAGAAACAGAAAAATGTTGTGGCGCTGTTTTTACACGGTTTTGATCATGGTAGGGTTTCCCTCGTTCTTTTTGCTCTGTGCTCCATAGCACACTATTGTTTGTAACTTAAATATTCCAAATTATTATAAACATAAATAAGGGTAATTATTGTAACTATAGTCGTACTACTACAGCAACGTCCTTCTTTTCTTCTGCTCAAGTGTTATCGAAACCGTATAGCGCTGTAGAGCAACGATAGCTTGCCATTACAGGAGGATTCCTCAAGATGAGAAGCATTCCAATATTTACATCCAAAAGCCAAGCCAAGAGTAAACAAATAAAAGATTCGATGCTATCCTGGCAACCATGCGATCACAAGCCGGAAAATGTTTACGAGATGGGAAGACTTAGCACGGCTATCTCGAAACTGCAGAGGGAAGACTTTTGCCCGAGCACTAAATTAGTGAACAAACCGAAAATGTGGTCTGATAATTACGATGATTCCGGAAAACTGGTCATTCACGATGTCCACTTCTTGTTTAAAAGCTACTAATTTTTTTTACGATAACGTATTATGTAAAATACAACCGCAATGATGTTGAGATATTTGCAAAACTTGGACTCTAGTTCATACTCGAACACCCGATTCCCCTTCCCTGGGACTCATACGTCGCGCACGGCACCACTGAAGTCCTTGCCTTGCCTTTTTGTTCTACCAGTTTTCAAGCTAACGGTGCCATCAACAATACGGACTGGTCGTTTAAGCACTAGATATGGAGGGTGATCAAAACACTGTTGACAAATGGCCGAAAATTTAAGAGAGCTGTGAATACTTTCATAGATCTCCTCACAGTGACAAAATGAAAACAGGCATCTTCATTTCAGTCTTCAGTCGCTGAAAAAAAAACTGCGATTAAATAAAAGCGAAATATTATTCATGGAATGGTCGGCTACCTCCATCTTTCTACTATCGTTATTAAGGTGTAGCCAGATTTAAAAACGAAAACAAAAACTCGCGCCACAGTAGAATAGCATCATGGCGCTTCATCGTTTTTCCGGGATATATATATATATATATATATAAACATATAAAGGATAAGGATGAAGCTCTCGACGTTGATCAATCGCTGAGGTATGAGCCATGCACTCGAGTCCATTAAGCATCGTTTGGAGGTGATTGAATGCATATCTGGCCTTTACAATGACTCGCGGTGGCCTACCGATACATCAAGCCAGTGCTGCTATCCTTCCAAGAACGTCTGGTAGCAATCTGCCGACGCCGAAGGGTTGCAGGGCTTGGTGAGCTATTGGCGGGAAGATCGATTCCATGTGTGTGTTGCAGTGGCGCCTCCAACCACTGCGCCATACACGCCCTTATATAAACATGCATATGCATATATATAATTGCTCGAAAATTGATGCAGAATTTTAACAATTTAGCCAAATATCGTAGATAACGGTGAACTTTATTAATAGGAATTATAACGATTAAACTCTATACTTTTTGCAAACGAGAAACAAGCTTGCTTATTCCGATTGCTTAAAACTCTGGAGTTCCACAGGCGATGAAGTTAAAGGAAGCTTCTGCTTCGCCTTGGAGTGTGAAGCATTTTTGCCACAGAAAGCTGTTGAAAATCTCGAAGAAGTGGTGCAAGATAGGTGATAGGACCGGCGAGTATAGATCGGTAGTGCGACGTGTGGCGTCAGGTTATTATTGGATTGGTGTCTTTCTTTTGGGTAAAGCTTGGTGCAGCCATTGAAGTTCCTTTTGAATTTCATCGACTTTCTGGAGATACTACCCTACCCTAGTCCTTTCACGAGGATTTTGGAAACTGTTGTGGATAAAGCCAGACTGCAAACCATGCCTTCTTCTGCAGCGATTTCGGCTTTAGGAGGCACTGTGAAGGTTATCGAGGTCGAACTACGAGCCAATCGTCGCCGGTTGTCGTCATGAACCCACTTACTACCGAATGTCACAGAATGTTCGGGAAACCAGTAGTGATGATTGCGCAAAAAAGTGCCATCGATGCCATAAATGACGGTTTTTTTTCCGATTTTCGTTCGTTTCGTCCATTTATCAAGCTATTTCGACTATTCAATTTTCTTTAGATGTTTCAAAAAAGCTGAAACACCTAGGTCTACTGCAACTTCTCGGTCAGATGTGCTCGCATTTGCTTTTTTCAAAGCATTCAATTCTTCGTGGTCGAAAACAGTGCGACGTCCACTACGTTCTTTATCTTCGAAGTCGAATTCGCACCGATGAAATTTTCCAAACGTACGCGGTGCTGTGCACTTGTTAACACTTCCTTGGCCGTATATCTCGTCAATGTTTCGAGCCGTTTGCACTGGGTAGCTCCGAATTGGAATTTATACAAGTAGATTTACCAAAATCATCTTCTCTTATAAAATTCTAACCTTTAAAATATGGAAAAAAGCAATTGATATTGCAATTTAAATACACTGGAAGAAAGTTCATAGAACTTTAGATGATGCATAGTGGTACGGCTTTCGAAGAAAATCAACGAGGGATCTAATATGCAAATATTTACATGTATATATATACAATAAAATATTTTTTGCGACATGTTCATAGTCACGTAGCGACGTCAAAGCTCACTTAAGGAGCACAATGTGGCAAACCACTTTCTCTATGGCTTGGCTCAGAAATAAAGTTAGTAGTGTGGGTCAGTAGTGCTCATCAATAAGAGAGTCGTGAAGAAGGCCCTAACAGATTGAAGCACTCTGGAAAATAGTGTTGATCGCCCCGTTCCTTATCTCTCAGTTATTTTAAGGAATTTGAACAATCGATAGTGCATTAAAACGAAAATCAGTTTCCAAGAGGTAAGGTACAGAGCCCATGCCGAAGAACGTAAATCGATAGTAAGGGCATATACAATACTTTGCCCGATCCAAAACTGCAGATGATAAGCCGTGGTGAAAATCTGCAATTACCTCATTACGGCTATCACTATTTCCCAGTAAGACCTATTCTCGATTAGCACTAAACAACTCTTGACGGAAAGAGTTTTGCGTGTCCTGAAGTTGCAAACTGGCCCACCACATGTGAAGTGGAATGAATGAATGAATGAATGAATGAATGAGGACTGGAATTCGAAATGAACGGACTGAAGAATCATTGTTGTCCACATGAAATGTGAGACAGTCCATTAGTGTGTGCAATAATCTTTGAAGAAAGTTACAAATTAATGTTAGCACATGCAAGAATCTGAATAGAAAGCGTTAAAAATATAGAGCTTGCGAAACGGATGAGTCTACATGATTAGTTTGTATATCTCAAAATGTTACGTCAGTAATATTCTATTAAAATTTTTACAGTCTCATTCCAAAAAGAAAATTTCGTTTTTTTCATAATGTTTTAACGAGAAATCTCACCATCTAAATGTGCAGCAGCCAACGATTCAATAAAAAGGACGGAGTTGTTTACTCAAATCCTTAAGTCCTAGCATCTAAGCACCAATATTGACCTCAAGTGTTATTCAACAGAACCTCTCAAAATTGCTACTTTTTTGTTCTAATTGGTTAGAATGTAGTATGAAGCATCAGTAGGACATAACCACAGTAATTTAAGTATGAAAGTAAAAGATGCATTTTTTGCCAAATTTGAAATCTCTAGTCCCAAGATGTGTTCAGGAATGAACGAGATGAAATAATCTCAACCCCGAACCAACTATGCCTTCTATCGCTCTGGAGCCAGCGAATTACATCACACTTTTCCAGGAAATACTCAAATGCAATCCATAATGACAGGCTCTTGTAGCTGCGGTGTACAACTGGGAATACTCTTTTAGATGCACATGTTATACACTTCACCTGTAACACTTGTTCTCGTTGACAGTAATTGAATTGAATATAAACTAGCAAACTCTCCAGTTCTCTCTATGGTATATAAGAACTACCTAATAACTTCTGTTCTCTCCAGGAGTTCGAAGGCCATCAAATTTCTTCCTGAAATCTTCCTAAAAAGTCTGACCTATTCTAGTCTATTACAACCAATAGTTCAACTCCATCAGTTCTCGTTAAGACGCATCACATTTCCTGCTTACCCTGTTTTTATCAACTTGGAGTATGAAGCTAATTTTCTAATCTTTGATGACGCTCGTCCTACTGAATCACTACTTAAGATACCAGACTCGACGACAAATGGCACGGAACAACAAATTGTAGACAGCATAATTCCGCATTTCCTCGTTTTGGAACGAGCAAACCTGTTGAAGAGTAGCACAACAGCAACTAGTTTACGTATTTCGAATTTGGATGGATGCTCCAATACCTTTCGCGCATGTTAAAAAAGCAATTCAAAGTCTCAGTATTGAGTCATAAATCGAAGTCCTTAGTGATAGGTAAACACTTTTAACAGAATTATTCCCTGTCAATATCATCATAACAATCCACTTGCTCCAGAATTTTCTTCTGCACAGCATCAGCAACCTCCAACGACTAAACGTATTTGTTAAGGAATAGTGGAAACAAGATCACTCTTACATCGTCTCCTATTTTCTGCAAACCAAAATAACTTTAAGAATATTTCTGATAATTGTTTTCTTTCACCAAAAAGAGGAGCGTGTGGCGCAGTGGTCGGAGGCGCCCTGCAGCACACACGTGGAATCCATCCTGGCGCCCATGGCCCACCAAACCTTCCATCTCTCCAGGGTCAGGAAATTGGTATCAGACTTTTCTAGGAGAATAGCAGCACTGGCTTGATACACCGGTAGGCCACCGCGAGCCATTGTATAGGCCAGACATGCATTTATTCACTTCGAAACGATACTTAATGAAGTAGAATTCATGGCGCATTTCTCAAGGATTGATCAACACCGAGAGATTTGTCCTTTTGTGTTTTTTCTCCAAATAATTTCCTTCAATTTTTTAAATAGTGGCCCAACTCCGCACTGTGCCCAAAAATCTCTTTCGCCTTTCGGGGCGGGGAAATAATGCCAAAGTTGAGTGGAAGAAACTCACTCGTTCCAACCCACGTAGGAACACACGACCATCTCAGGACAACAGGGAAGGCCTATTCGACCAGCAGTCAGCGACATTCTTGAACAGGATTAAATTTTTGCAGCTGCAACAGAACCTAAACAAAATAATCCATACAGTGGAGTAAATGTGATGTTGGGCCATGCAAGAAAAATGAACATCTGTATACATGTCGTTACCAACCCCCATTTTTTTTGTCAACGCCAGGTTGCTCTTATTGTTGTTGTTGTTGTCTTTGTTCACCGGCTGACGTTTCGGCGACTAGGCCTTCTTCAGAGCCTGGACGTATCATATGTAAGAGTAGCCCACAATTCATTGAATTATACATGGTAATCCACGGATCTCCCTCATATGAGGGATCTCGACCTGGTTAGTCGCGAGGCTACGCGGCGCATCCCCAGGTGGCGGATAGGGGGTTAATCGCGGACCAAAAGCTTCCTTTGCATCCCTGAGAAGCAAGTGGATCCAGAGGATAGACTCCCTGCTTCTGCTGCGCTGATTTGGCACATACTTTCTGTATTTGCTAGGCGCATCCATGCATGCGTGTATGGGTGCGTTCTTGCCTATGCGGATTGTATTCTACGAGTCAATTCGGTCAAAAGCCTGCAATCATGTGACTGGGAAGTATATGGGAGGCGGTTAGGAGTCGCCTTCAACAAATAAGCTCCATGTCCACTCTGGGAGACCCTGGCAAGCTACCCGTGAGTATACCCAGACCTCACGTTCAGAACCCAGCAAGCTATACGTGGGTATCAAAAATGCTAAACACAGTAAAAAAAAAAACGGGCCTCATTCCCCTGACCCCGAAAGATCCCACAATTTCGCAGCGTTGGATAGGATGAGTACAGAGAGGTTGCTAAAATCTCAGAGCCAATGGAAGCTGCCTGAATTTCAAAGAACTATGGTGACGATCTGTACCTACAATGCGCGTAAACTTGCATCCGAGTCCTCGATAGAAGACTTGCTTATCAAGCAAGAAGGATAGGGTACGTCATTGTCCTGCCCGAGAGGAAGAGACGCCACCCATTCAGCGCCGTCTGTGGCACCGGAGAAGAACTGTTCCTCGGAACATGCGACAGTAGAGGAGTCGGCGGCGTTGGAGTTCTCGTCAGCACGAGTTTGTCCATGAACATCGATTTATTCGAACAACTTAGAACCCGAATCGGACGTTTACGATCAAAAGACGTGAATCAATTCCGGCTTTGCCAATCTTCATCGTTTACGCGCAGACATCAAGCTATGATAAAGAAGAAGTTGAAGCGTTTTATATAGACTTGGAGAAGTTCTACAGAGAAGACCACGCATTCTTCAAGGTCATTATTGGTGATTTCAACGCCAAGATTGGACCAAGAAGAACGTCTGAAAAACGTCACATTGGGAAACACGGATTAGAATGGAACAAACAGAGCGAGCGGCTGTCTGAGTTTATCATGGCGACCAAGACAATCCATGGTAACTCGCAATTCCAGAAGCCCCACCCTCAGCACAGGACGTGGGAGTCTCGCAAGGAGCGTACCATAACGAAATAGACCACATCATAGTAAATAGAAGTTTTACCTAACCGATGTCGCTGTTGCCCCAAAATTCTACACGGGATCAGACCACCGTCTCCTTCTCTCAAGATTCTATTTCTCGTGGAATGCAGAAAAAGTCGTTAAATTCCAAAACCGAAGTCCCAGAACCACCTTAAACTGGGTCTTATTCAATTCATCAGTCGGCTCTTGGGAAGGTACCGTTGTCGACGATATCGACGAGGAATACGTTTGGCTCATTAAGGTGGCGCTATGAAAGCCGAGAGTTCGAAAGTAGCAAGAGACGTTTGTCCCCAGGAACACTAGAGATGATGCGCCAGCGTGGAATCGAACGAGCTGCAGGCAACCGCGAACTAACGTCCGAACTTGCAAAACAACGCAGACAGGCGACAAGAGAAGTTCTTAAAGAGAGAAGAGCAGTAGTAACGGAAGAAGCTGCATGGGCTGGGGAAAGCATTCGCAAATCACACCGAACCTTCGCCAATTACAAGACTAAAATGGATGCACTCTGGCCCCCAAACGGAACAGTCACAGCGTCCAGAAAGGCAATGGAGAAAGTCATTCACAAATACTACCCGGATCTCTTCGATAGCTGCGCCCACCTACCGTCATATGAAATAAAGGAGGATGGATATGTTGTACCACCGGTTCCTCCTTCTGAAATTCGACGTGCCATTTCGCCGGTGAAAAAACGAACAGCACCAGGTCCGGACAGGAAAAAATATAAACACCTGGAAAACCTTCCACCAGTCCTCGTAAACACACTGGCTCGGCTCTTCACACGTTGCCTGTTTGAATGCATGGTCCCTACTCAGTGGAAGACCAGCAAAACCGTGTTATTGTTCAAGAAGTATGACCTACACGATATCGGCAACTATAGCCCACTCTGCTTGCTGTCTGTCGTCTACAAACTTTTCACTCGAGTCATCCGAAACAGGATTGACAGAACATTGGACGAAGGATAGCCAGGTGGGCAAGCAGGGTTTCGAAAAGGATTTAGTATGATGGACCACATCCACACGGTAACACGGCTCATTGAAGTATCGCGAGACTACGAAAGACCGCCCTGTCTCACTTTCATCGATTTACAGAAGCCCTTTGATTCTGTTGAGATGGAAGCAGTCTGGAAAGTTCTTGATAGTCAAAGAATCCCTACTCAGTGCATAAAGATTCTTCGTGAGCTGTACAAAAATTTCACAACCAAGATATCACCATTCTACAACAATCTTAACATTGACGTCAAAAGAGTAGTTAGGCAAGGCAATACCATTTCACCAAAATTATTTACCGCCACCCTCCAGAACGTCATGCGAACATTGAAATGGGATAGTATGGGAGTGAAAATCGACTGTAGGCAGTTACACCATCTTCGCTTTGCTGATGATATCCTCCTTATAACACCAAACAATAGCCAGGCGGAACGTATGCTTGACGACTTTGATAAACCCTGTGGAAAGATTGGCCTTCGTCTAAATCTCACAAAAACGATGTTCATGGAGAACGGATTGGTTTCGTATGCCCCATTCACGCTTAAGGGAACGAATATCTCCGAATGCTCCAGTTATGTCTATGTAGGTCGGGAAATCAATATGATTAACGGCTTAGCTCGAAAGCTAAGCAGAAGGGAACGAGCGGCTTGGGGAGCTTTCAAGAGCATCGAGGATGTAGTTAGGAGAACAAAGAACACTCGACTCCGTGCCCGCCTTTTCGACTCAACGGTACCTCCTCCACTAGCGTATGCGTCAGAAACTTGATCGCTGCGTAAGCAGGATGAATGGTCACTCAGCGTTATCGAGCGCGCAGTCGAAAGGGCGATGCTAGGAGTATCCCGTTTCACACTGGTAAAGGAAGGGATCCGAGGCTCCGATCTGCTTCAACGATCAGAAATCAAACACGCCGTTCTGTGCTCCAAACAGTCGATGATAAGGTGTATCGGACAAGTATGAAGGGAAACCGTTGGAGAAGAGCCGTCAGTGACTGGATTCCCCGGAATACCAAACGTACTGCAGAAAATCCACCGACCCGATGGTCAGAGTTCTTCACAAAGAGCCTTGAAGAAAGATATGATACTTGACGAGTCCCTAGAGCTTAAGTCGCTCGACGGTCAGTGAGACTACAGGTGATGCTTACAGTAACAAGATGGTTATTAATTCTCCCACAGTTGTCCTTGACATTTGTAGTCCAGTGAAAGTAGCCAGTGATGTTGAACAAAATGCTTCCACGGAAAGCGAGTGCCGCAGCAGTGTTGTTTGCTCAAAACTTATCTCATTTTGAGTTAACGTGTGCGCTTCTGGAGAATACGCTACAGCAGGTTGAATCGTGATTGCAGACGTGGTGATAGTCATTATGTACTTATGCTTCGATCGAAAATGTTATGCTACACTTATTTCCCAAATATCATTCATCAATAGTGTTGTGTATCTTAAGTGCTTCATAGGTGATTACCGTTTCTAGATGCCACACATAGAAAGGTTGTATGCTTTGCAGTTTACTTACTCGTTTTTTGCCTAACTAAATGCTGATTATAAGCCTCATTCAACTCTTCGAAAATGCTTGTTATTTGGGTCGGAAGTATGATACTAAAGACTCTGTTCATGTCGATCTCAGATGAGTTCATAAAAAACCGTGGTGTTTAGCCTGAATGTGTTTTGATGACTCGTGACAGCATCGGTGAAGGTCAACATGGCATGGTAAATGTTACGTTTTCTCTGATATGAGATATTTTGGAGGTGTTTATGTATCGAACGATTTTTAGATAATCGAAGAGGAATTCAGTCGTTATCGATCATATCAATGCCTAAGTATTGTCGTTATATCAGTTTAATCGTGAAAGCCGTGATTCTTACATCTATATAGAATCTAGTTTAGAAATTCATTCCACGCTCTCCATGGCCAGAAAAGACCTTGTACCTTAACGAAGTATCCGGTGACAGTGTTTTAAACTAATCCGTCTTCGATGCGTCTTCAAAAGTTTTTTTTGGTTGTTTTTCCAGCTACAACTTTGTTGTAGTCAGATGAGATGCGTTGCAATTGGAATAGCGTCCAATTTTTCTATTTTGTTTCAGTTATACCAAAAATTTCAACGCGCACCAGTTTTTTCCCGTTTCAAACTCGATGTAAATCCAGAAGCTGCTTACATCGACTGTTCGTGCAAGTTCAGGCATTGATGAGTTCGGACACTAATGAGCGCTTGAAGGGAAGGAGACGGGTTGTGCTGGTGGCTGGGAGATAACCGTGTTTTTCTATTTATCATTCCAGTGCGTGCCTCAAACAAGGAAGCCTTCAACGAGAATTGATGGTCAGGTCCACTCTCTGTTATCAGTCTGTTTTTAAGGAAAGGCATCACTGTTTCAAACATTCATGTCGACCGTTCTCTTCCACTTACCGGGTGAGAAAAAAAGGAGTAAAAAAAACTTGGGGAAAAAAAGGCAGTAAATAAAAGGGTTAAGATTGTGATTATAACTAAGCCTCAGTTTAACTGGGTTCAATGCCGATTTGGGCTCCCCAGATCAATCCCGTTGACGGGTGATTGCTGATGGCAAAAAAATCGATAGAGCTAGCTGAGAGACAGGCAAAACAAAGGACTCGGATGGTGTAGTGGTGAAGTGCGCTGCTACCCGGTAAGGACAACAGCGCGTGTTCATTCCTCACCGCATACACCTGCGGTCCGGAGTTTTGCAAATATCTCAGCGTTACATAAAAAAACTTCGCCTGACCCTTCCTCGTTTTTATATTCCAAATTAATTCCTTGCCATTCCCATTTATTTTCAAGTATATTGCTTTATTGTGCTTCTCATTATCCCATTATCATTACAGTGTATTATTACAGTTTTTTGTGTAAAATAGGAACTTCCCTGCGATTGCGGTGCAGTTCAATTAAAAAGAGTATTTTTGGGATTTTTCTCAACGTATCAGGTTTCTTTTGTGAGACTGCCGATGCTGAAAACTACGTATTTCTTTTTGCTTTTTATTCATTCTTGAATACCTGTATGCACCCATGGTTGTTTCGATAAGTATTTGTTTTATTTTCATCGGAGGATTATGTAGACAGGAATATAATTTTCAGAAAATTTTTTTGAATCTGACTATGAGACGTAATCAATATCCATCCGTTTTTTGACTACTTAACCTAATTTGCAAGAATCTTCTCAACAGTTTACTGTCTCACCCTAGCTGGCAGGTGTTCCTAGGCGTCGGGTTGAGATGTACAGCGGGGGATTCATCACTAAGCAGAGTCTTTCAACCTGAGGAGGAGTTGGGTGTTTCCATCAGCAAATCTCCCTCTGATCCACAAAGGGCTGCGTCCGCCTGTGGTGGTGACGACCTGGGACAAACTTTGGTCCGGTTGACCTCTGGACTACGGGGAACCACAATGAATAACCAGCAAAACTCCGAAAAGATGGATATTATGCTGTGTAACCAGTGAAGATGGGTCATCCAAATATCCCGGTAAGTAAATTACAAGAGTAGTACACATTAAAAAAAACTGCTTAACTTACTAACATAAATAATTGATACAATCTTTTATAAACCGTTTTGTGTGCCTGCTATATAACTTGGCAAACAGGATGGAGCGAATTAAAAACACATTGGATAGTGGAAATAGCAGGTACTGGTAGTGCTAAGAAAAATAGGAATATAACAATAAGGGCAATTAGGCCATTTATTAACAGAAAAGGGGTGTAGCGTTCGGCCCTGCGACACAGAAACGGTGTAGATCCCCGCGCCTCTGGCCGACCAAACCTTTAATCCCTCCAGGGTCGGCAAATTGGTACCAGACTTGTCCGGGATGATAGCAGCACTGGTTCGATAGATCGGTAGGCCAGCGCAAGTCACTGCAAAAGCCAAATGTGCATCCAACCACTATCGCTAGCAATTACACGATCGCGATTCGTTTACGGATAAATCAATGTTACCATTATGGTTGAAGCGGCTCATCTGTGCTCTAAAGTTCTTATCTCGTAGAAGCTCGCTTACATACAAGCATCTTTACCGAGTCCAGCCTATGTCTGAAGAAAAAAGTGTAGAATTGGGCCAAATTTTGGCATAACTCGCTCTATAGTCAAATTCTGGTCAATGTAAAGATAAATGAGTAGAGGTGCCTTCTCTAATTTAAGGTTAGACAATCAGTAACCACTGTGGGCTCTGGCAAATTTTGGTCTAGATTCTATCTACACATCTTAGAGATTTTATAGGATATCCACTTAGTTGGTGTTAAATATTTAAAGAAATTGCTAAAGCATTTCTTAAAGAACATTTGAGTGGAAAACAATTAATACTACACTTGATACGACGACGACTATACCACGATGAGATTTACAATTGCGGACCATCTACTCGGATCATCGGCATTGAGGAAGACGAAGATATGTAGCCGAATAAAAACAGTGCATCAACTTCGTGTAAGCTGAGCAATTCAAAGACAATGTTAAAGTTGTACTTTCTGCCTAGTATAATTTTTCATGGCAGGGTAATATAAAAAAAAAGTCTCGGTGCTGATCTATCCTTGAGAGAAGCGCCATGCAATCGACTTCGTTTGAAGGTGATTCAATGCATATCTGGCCTTTACAATGACTGGCGGTGGCCTGCCGATGTATCGAGCCAGTGCTACTATCCTCCCGGACAAGTCTGGTACCAATTTGCCGAGTCCGGAGGGTTGGAACGCTTGGTGGACCATGGGCGCAGGGTTCAATTCCACGTGTGTGTTGCATGGCGCCTCCAAGCACTGCGCCACACGCGCCCATGACACGGTATGATATGAAATACAACCATAGTGATGCTGAGATGCTCGCAAAACTTGAACCCTGGCCAGATCGAGCCATCTTTCCAGACTTGCGGTACTACACAGTGCACTACACCACTATGGTCCTTGTTTTGCGTTTCTCTCGACTTGTTTTCTACCTAACGCTGCCATCAGCAATGACCCGTCAGCAAGTTTGACCTGGGGAGTACAAATTGGATCCAGTTAACCTGAGGCTGTAGTCGAAATCACAATGCTTGCATCGTTGTGGCTGTAATTGACATCATACTTCTGCCGTGAAAATTTATCGTAGGCGTAAAATAGAAGGTTAAAATTGTAATAATATTATTATCAGTCGGTTTATTAAAAACGCCCTATTGCTATGATTGCACTTATCAGTATTATTTAATCAGTTATCGGGTAATATTAGGTTGTGTAGAAATCAATTTCTGCTTTAGCCTTTGACATTCGGATACTGCAAAACATTTTTCACCACGGCTATTGAAATAAAAATGTAAGAAGCGAAACTATTTTGGGTGAACAGAGAAAGGCATGAGAAGAGGCTTCAAAGTGAACAGGACTGTGAAAATGCAGTTTCTACAGAGCACGATACCTTGAAGATATCAGCTGAAGCGTATCGAAACACATCAGAGCCCACCGAAAACCTTGGTCGAAAGGTAAAATAACTCTTTCGGAGGTCGCAAATGAATTATTGGAAAAAGAAGCGAAAAGGTTACAATTAAATGCTGCGTGAGTTGAGCGAACACCAATGCGTTCCCCACTGTCCTATTTACTTTGCGATTCATCTGTGCAGGAAAACCTTTCGTTTGTTAGCTGTCTAGTGGTAGACAGTGGGGCATGAATTCCGCACGACAAAATGTGACGTTTTTTATAAAGCTGAAGGGAGGTGGAACACAGAAACACCTTAGTGATGCCACATTTTCATCGAATGATGAGTCCAGCTGCTTGCATTTATCCGCACTAACCAGATTGAAAGGATAAAGGATAAAGCGCTCAACAGTGAACAGTCCCTGAAGGATACACCATGCTCCGACTCCATTCACAGCATAGTAAAAGTGATCTGGAAGCATATCCCCATATCCGGTCTATAAAACGACTTGCAGTGACCTGCGCATGTATCAAGTCAGTGCTGCTATCCTCTTATACAAGTCCTGAACTAATTCGTCTACACCGGAGGAAAGGAAAGGTTGGTGAGTGCTGGACCCCAAATCAAATCAGAGACTCACTCGATGTATATTGCAAATCACGTCTAGTCCTGCTTTTGAAACTCTCCCCCTGACGAGATTAGAAGCAAAAATTCTTTTCTAGTCGCCATCTAAGTAATGTGTAGTTAACACCACATCTTTGATGCCTTTATGAAGCGAAGGAAAAAAATGTAAATCAAAATTGTTGCAAATGCTCCATAAAAGTCTACATATTTAGTCAGTGGTGAAGATTATTTACGATATAGAACAACTTAAAAAGTTTGAGCAACTAAATAGTTCCGTCCACAATCAATCAGGATGCTGTTTGTCTTCAGAAAGGTAGGAATGACAGCATGCGAAGGTAATGACGGCTTTCAACGTCAAACACTTAAAGAAGAAGGTGAGATTAACTGTTTTGGTGATCACAATTTGATAACGACTATTTAACACTGACGATTGCATATGTAGAGGAAAGAAAATCAAATCTCGAGTAAATTGTTCACACTATAAAACATGAATTGCAGGATTAAAAGGTACAAATCGTTGGATTACCGCTATGTAGTTTTTTAGGCAAGGCAAATAGACATCACTTTTCGCAGGTTACACTCGCCCTTACAAAGATGCGATCACTACTCCACTTTTCAAAGCTCCATCAATTCAATCCAAAAGCTTGGACTTCCCAAGAATCTAAGGGTTTAAGAGGTTTTTTTCTATAGACGCTACAATTTTTCATAATGCTTCACTCGTTGTTACTTTTAAGTGGATAATTAGATGTTAAACCATTGAAGATGTCCTATATTGTGTATTGCATCGGTACCAACATGTCATTAAATCTAAATACAAAGACGGAAAATTTTGACAAGAACAGGGACTATTAAGATTTTCATGAAGATACGAATTTATTTCAATGCATACAACCGACGATGACCAAGCTTAAAATCGTGAGACAGAATTTAATAAATTTCTTGTGTTGACAGTTTTATTGCAATCACCATTAAATCAGTACAAACTAACCTTAATAACTTTCGTAAATAATTAGATTGGGTGTGGCTAGCACATTACTACTCATGTCGTCACAGAATTGTTTAATCCTCCTAGATAAATCTTCAACCAGTTTACTAATCATCTAAAGGTGAAGGGCTCCATGAGGCTCGGTCATGTGCGTTAATCAACGACAATTACATGATGCAAGGCACCTCTGATCACTGCGACAAATGAGCTTCATTATCAAGTTTAAGTACACGAAAACCTGCAAAGACAGGGTCTCCTGCAGAACTTCTCGATCAAACTAACAAAAACCTTACAATAAAACTTTGAAAGCCACAGAGCAAAGCGGTTCTACAATATTAGACCTTCCGCAAATTAAAGTCGGATTGATTTCTCTTTCCTTGTTCATGCTTAAGCAACAGTTTCTCGAAGCAATGGTGCTATATTATATGTCGTTGCATAGCTTGTTTCATGTACTTTCATTCCGTGCAATTCGTTCATAATGTAAATTGCTTTCTTTGATAAATTTAAAGAGTGAGTGGCAGAGTGGTAGTGATGTCGTTAATCACGAGCACGCTGCTTGCTCGACCACACCAGGTCTCATCAAGGCATTCCTCCCTCAGGGGTCGGCAAATTGTTACCACACTTGTCTGGGTCCCTCTCTCTTTCTCTCTGCCATCCAAGTGGCTACGCCATAGCCCGCCCCGCTATTCGAGGTCTCTAAGGACAACTTATTCGACCGGTATTCGACGACAACCCTCAAGCAGCAGCCAAACACACTCGTGAAAACTCCGAAGACAATCGTAGGTAATAAAAGCGAGGGAGGAAATCGAATGCAAGATGTGCTGTGATCCGCAAAGGAGATGCAAAAATGAGTTCTGTGAAAGAAAAGTTGAGAAAAAGAATAAAAATTTTGGGGAATGTAAAGGCTAGATATACATACGTCCGAGAAATCTACTACTGATAATTTGAGCCCGGTTGTAGTGGAGCGCATTCGAAGCAACTGCCAAAGACATAGTAACAGCGATACGAAATACTCATTATCACAAGGGTGTGAGAACCGACGCAATGCGTTTCGTCATCTACACATCAGAGATCTACATTCAAAAGGAGCGATAGTCTCTAGTGAATAAGGAGAAAACTATGGAAAGAAAAAAGAGACGAAACATTGGTTTATTTCAAAGGAGAAAGTTATTATAAGTGGTAAACAACAATACCCACACCTACACCCTCACCCTCACACATCCACACTCACACCCCCAACCCTACAAGCCGAGGTAAAACCAAAGCACTCGAAGTCTACGTAACGCCATATGGTTCTAAGGTCTTTGTTAGGGATTAAATTTTCAACATAAGGATATCAAACGATATGGCAAGAGTGGAGAAGAGGAATGCTGGTAAAATTCAGGTGGCTGCAGCAAGTGATACGAAACATTAGATCTTATCGCCATCACCACATGGCAATGATGATTTAACTGTTACCGAGATTGAAATATTTTGTTATGAAGGATATTGGATAAGTACAGTTGGATAAAAGTACTACCTCAAAATTAACCGTTAAGACTATCCACCTCGTAAATCATTTTGCGTAGTCATCTTAACAACAACGACAACAACAAATTTCAGCCATTACAAGAGTTCAACTCACAACACTCCATGTTTTATTTTTGTAAAACATATCGGAAATAGAATTTAAGCTATTTAAGATAGACAGAAGGCGACAAACCAAAAGACAACAAATTTTTCCTTTCTACATCAACTGAGCATACCACTTCCTAGGATGAGACCAATTTACTAGATAACTATTACTCCTCAAAGACAATTGCTACCTACACAAATAAAACTATGTCTTCATACCTTTGATAAGCGGTTATACACATGAGCTTCCCTTGCCCTGGGAAAAATCTACCGATGAAGAGAACCCAAAGATAGCTTGATGCCTTTCTTGGTAAAAGTTCACCTATAGCACTACCGCACAATTCTCTAATGTGTTGCGTTACATCACGTACACATTTAGAAAAGGAATGGGTTTTTAAAAAAAATCGGAAACTAACCTTCAACCTTTCATAAAGGTAGGCCGACTACCAGGGAATATATCATTTCCTTGCATCGGCAGTTCAAGACTCACAATATTCTCCCGTGATTTCATCTCACATTTTCGACCAATCTGAAATCTTCTTTCGTGAAACACATTCCCACGTATTTCGTAAAGAACCACTGACGAACACCTTTCCCTCCCATCGTAGAAGACTTAAGGCAGAGGTGGCATTTGATGCAAATCTTACCTCTCGAGCTGGAAAAATTGCACGGTGAAGTGTCTGTTACAAAACAGAACGATTCTTAATAGCAATAAAACTTACCACTTACTTTTCGCAGCCGATTGCGATGTTTCTTCGCAAGCAGGTGACAGCAGCGAGACATCTTCCTTTCAGTTTGCTGCTCTTACGAGGAGAAGCACAAAAAGTGGGAGTACAGTCACTCGACAAAGAACGACTGCACGTGATTGAGTATTAATGATTTAATGTCTGTTGCACCACATGGTCGCACTCCGACTTTTCAGCTCTCGTTCTGATTGCTATAAACAACTCAGCAAAAGATACGTCACACCGCCCTGATCTCTGACTCACCGCCCATGGATTCTCGTTGGCCACCATGTGAACCCATTGTGATCTCAATGCCAATTTGTGGGTACAGATGTCGTATTTTGGCCGCACGTTTTTCAACGCCACCTGCTAACCAGGAATCTACACCTGCGCTTAGTTGTTAGTACGCTCCACAAGTGAAAATTCCTGGAAAGACTGAATGAATCGAGCATACTCTTCAACTGTTGTAAAAAGCCAGGTACTCAGGTATCACAACTGTTCAATCATTAAGGAAGCCTATCAATCAGTACCAACCAGTAATAAAACTTTTGTGTTTGTAATAAACAAAAGCAAAAACTATACTTCTTATGACCCGAATTCAAAACGACTTCCCAACGGCTTACGGCCTTATCGTGGTTGCAAGGTGTTCCTTTGTATCTGAGTGTGATGTACAGTGAGGGGTTTCATCACCCCTGCAGGGTCTTCCAAGTTGAGGAGTCCGGCGTTTCCACCAAAAAGCACAGCTAAGAGTAGATCAATGCCAATTTCCACTACCGCACTGGTATCAAAATAGTCGCTTGGCTTGTGGTAAATCTCCCTATGATCCACAATGGCAGCGACTGCTTGTGGTGATGACGACCTGGGGAAGACAATGGCCTGGCTGACACCGGAACCACAAAAAACCATTATAGCTAAACTATCGAAACTCCAAAAATGTGGAGATTATGACGGGGTCAGCACAGCCAGTGAGGACGGGTCATCTAAGTATCCAAGTAGGAAGTATTCAGTGAGCCAAAACGGGCAAAGCAAATGTCGAGCCCTCACACACGGCTGAAAACAGTTACTTCATCCGTCCAAATTATCGACGTCCACGTTTTACACTATTTGCATACCTGTGTATATGCAAATACGTTGGAGAATAACCGATAGAAATCTGGGCCACGGACGCCAGATCAGTCAAAAGTCGATGAGCACCTATGGACCCACCTTGTGCTCGACCACCACCCACTAATCAGTTCTGAATTGACAGATGCAAAATCGAAGTCGTTTCATTACGAGGAAGTCGACAAGCACCAAGAAGCCGACACAATGCGTCTGTGGACTCGATTTGCCAGACAACCCTACCAATCCAGGAAAGTCTACTTTTCATATGCAAGCACCCTTTCACACTCACCACTCCTTCTGTACTCCTTTGACTTTCTTTAACGTGTGCCTTACTCTGTCCCTAACTCACAGTTTAATAATCATACCAAGAACTTCGAAAGATATAGCTTATAAAACAAAATGAATAGGTCTCGCACACCAAAACAACCCCATACTAAATTCTAATGTTATTAAAAGACAGACAACATCGTTGAGACCCACCCAAATACATCAAATTCCTGCGTCAAAACAACGACATCCAGTTAATTCAAAGACAGATGCACACAACTCTTTCATTGACATCCGCATAGCAGCCTCACAACGATAACGAAGTTCCTGCACTTAATTTACTGAAACAAATAGTAAAATATAGATACCGATAAACACATGTAGACCCAAAAACGTCATTATCAAGCAGAACAAGACAAGATATTTCTTACAAAGCTTCATTTCTAACAACATAAAATTGACCGAACGATAGGTGATTATGTTGAATAATAGATCGAGGTTGATAGACGGCGGCGAGAAACTGCTACAGAAGACAAGAGGAACCTTGTGCTTGCCGATAACAAGGAATTCATAAAAGTGTCGTCCGGATAAACCACGCTCGGGGCGGAAGGACCGACTACCTGGATAAAAGAATGGCCTGAAATCCTGTAGATTGTTCATCCTTACAATTACCAGCTCAGACGTATTTCAACCGACCAGATGAAAGTGTTCAAAACCCCACCTTGGCCCCTAACCACTCCACTCTGGTACAACCCACTGATCAGTTAGCATTCCTCGTTAGCAGTACAACAGCTCGGTCCGCCAGGCAACACTGTTAAGCTACGATGGGTCCATTAATGGAAAAGCCGCCAACTAAACAGAAACAACATTTGATGCCAACAATACTTGCGGTCGGCAAAAGTTCTAATCACACAACAGAAGAGAAACATCAGCGCGCTACCAACCAATTGCATTTGGACCTCATCTCATCAGAAAAGCTGAATTCGAAGGCATCGTATTCCAGACTGATAGGCACTTCAGCAGAAAGATGACTTCTGGGTAAAATAATGAAAGAACAAAAATAAGCGAGATATAGACAGTTATTCGAAAAACTATACACATCAAGTAACGTTAGCTAAAAGAACAAGAAGTGAAAATACAACACACGCAACCTGCTACCACTAAACGACACTAGTGCGGGATTGAACTACGGACATCAGAAACATCGTCGGTAGAATCTTTGTCATTAGAAAACCCGCAAAAATGTAGAGTCGGCAAAGTATCTCGGCAAGTACATGCGTGTCCGTCGACCATATTTCCCACACCATCAACGCTCTCATTTAGTCGAGAAAATCTCGCAGTGAGACGTCTATTCTCAGCACAAAGGAACTTGTTCTCCTCAGTCAACCTCCCAAGCTCTGCCTTACATGTGAGCACCTCATTCTTCTGCCGCTGTCGGTACTTCCTCGAATAGTGGACCGAACTCGATGTACTGGTAACTTTCTCGGGGCGACCACGACGCGACGACTTTCCGGCTGGTTTCGCATAGGGGTGTTCTTCGTGATGAACGGGACGATTGATACTGCCACCTTCGTTCGATACGTTCACGGCACTATCGTCATGTACACTATCAGCAAATGACCACGTCTTGTGCTCGGAAAAGCAGAATGGCGAGTGAGTGGGGTCAATGTTTCCATAACTGGGTATCTCGTCAAAAATGAATGAGTCAAAGTCGGAAACCCCATCTTCACCTACATTGATTCTCTCATCAACAAGTCCAGCTGATTCATCGGTGTCTTCCATCAGTAGATGTTCCTGGTACTGAACCAAGTAACGCACAACGGAGTCCTGATTAGCGTTCATTGACATACGACGGCTGGTTGAATCAGCAGAATTGGACTGCGATCTGGAAAAGTCATACAATATAGCAACTCAATATAGCAAAAAGTGAATCTCTGTAAAGAAGCAAGAAAATACAGAATACAGTACCTAACAGAGGAACGCGATGCAGGAGGATTTTCAAAAATGACGCAACGTGCGTCTTCACATTGCAGTACTTTTGCTGCACTTTGAGAAAACGTGACTTGTATTTATCTTAGTGCTAAGGTTGCTTCACTATATAGAGATATTTCCGTGGATTTCAAATACTGTGCAGTCTTCTATGCTGACGTGTATGTGTACATTTTCAAATAATTGTTGCAGCCTTCAGTAAAGACGGAGAATGGGAGAATTAAGTTCACTTCACATAGAAAGCCTATCTATTTACCTGGCTTAATGTAGATCGGGGATTAGGGTACGGTGCTGTAACCTGCAGAAATTTTAAAATCATCTGCTTGCAAGCATTAGAAGATTAGATACAGCTCACTATTTCAAGATTCATCAGCGTTGTTAACAGTAAAATGAGCAGCATAGAGCTGTATAAATACATGTATGGCCTAAACAACGACTTTCACGTACCTAAAGATGAAATGTCTGTGTACTTTCTGTATCTTCAGAGGCAGTATGCCACCGATTTGCCGACCTCAGAGGGTTGTAAACTTGTTGTGCCAGGGTCGCCAGATGGATCCCAAAGACCGTCGGTCTCTACAAGCTCTTTACGAAGATTGTCGTGTTGCACCTACCGAGGACATCGAATAAGGCACAACCTTTTGAGCAAATTGGATTTCGACAGGGATTTTGCTACATGAACTACATACAGAGTGTGTCCAGGCTCACTAAAGTCTATCGGGAGCACCTCCTGCCCTTCGACCTGACTTTTGCCCACTGTGAAAAAGCGTTTGATAGTATCGAAACGGTGTAAACGTATGAGATGGTTTCTGTGATCACATAATCATTCAGTTCGATCTGTTCGCCTTCCCACAATGGGTTTTTTCATGAATTGGGTCTTTCTCCGATTTACGCGCAGCCCGAACATTTTTTCGCTTTTTGCCGAGGTTATTGTTCATCGCCTCTGCTTCGTTGCCTACTCTTCCCATCCTAATGACTTCATTATCCGCAGCAGTTTTACATCTAACAGCATCAACGATAGTGTGTCGTCTTGCCGATCCTCTCATTGGTATGGTAAGTGGTCGATAGAAAAGTTATATTTTTCTGCTATAGTCCTGACAACAGTCAGTTGGTGTTTTTATTTAGTCCAAATAGTCAACTAGAAGGGATAGGATTACATTAGTTTCGAGGATTTAAACGTTCTTAGTAGTAAGACAAAAGTCAGGACTAGAGCCAGGTATTCCCGACAAACTTCAATGACATTGAACACAGTTTGGATGCGTTAGTTTCCGCAATATACCTGTCTAAATCATGCTTTCTCAACTGGTTGCTCTTCATTCAGTGCGCTTGATATGCGCGACAGGATATTCTTTGTAAAGAACATGCAGAATTCACGAAGGTTCCTCCGGTTCTGTTACTTTTCTCGGGCAGGATGACCGTGTGCGAAGTCCTATACTTGTCAGGGATTTTTTCCATTTGAAGGAAAAATATGTTATTATTTGGAAAATTACATGTAAATTGTGGCTTCCCAGCCCTAAGGATTGGACAGTGATAATATCAGGTCCTGGAGCTGTGCATTTTTTCACATTTTCCTCAGAAGGGAGAACTCTAGGTAGTTTTTCTCCACCGGGTTTTTTAGTTCTGAGACGGTGATTGTCAAATGAAAAAGGTTGATGTAGAACTTCACCGTTATTAATACGAAATCATGTTTAGAAGTTTTGTTGATCCCATCTTCATTCATCAGAGTTGACATCGAAAGGTTATATTCGCACAACTAACCCAAGCATTTTTTCACAATGGTTCTTTTTCTGCTCCACTTCTAACATCCTCTGCTTGTTCCATAACAGGCGATATATATACAGCTAAACATTTTCTTCGTGGTCGATGACATGAGTTCTTTTCCAGCTTACGGTTGAATCTTACCTTCGCGCTAAGGCGGTGGTCGCCACCAGTGGAGATTTATGGAATTACCTGTTTGTCAAATACGGACAATCTTCCTTCTGTAAAATACATTCGACCTCCGCATGACTCGTCCCGCTAGCAGATTCTCACGTTTAGCTGTGGTTTTCTTTCTTATAGAAAAACGAGTATCCATGGACGAGGGCGTGCTGCAGACAAAATTCTTGCAACACAGTCTCCATTTTTGTTCGCTTCTCTTAGTGTAACATTTCCAATCCTGCATTCTCTGGCTGGCCTTTCCTATTCTAGTGTTGAAATTTCTGACAAGAAATTTCCAATATCCTTTATCGTTGAAAATAACTTCCCCTAACTGATAATAGAACGTATCTAACTCGCACACATTAGTTGCACCGTTCAGTGAGTAGCAGTTGATTATGGTGATTTTCTTATGATGTGTTGGTTGAACACGAAAGATGGCAATGCGAGCTAAAAGGAACTCATACTAGTCGACGAGAAGGACAATGGATGGATGGACGACTAAGCACCCACGCCATCGAAATTTCGTGACGGGACCTTTTCCCGGCGGAGGACAAGGGTGTCCTCGTTTATTTGGCGTGGTCATCGTACTTTTTAGTTCTTGTAGAGTTGCCCAATGAAATTTGATGCGATCTGTGGCTTCAAAGAGAATGTGAAGATCTGCGTCGGAATAAGTGTTCTGATATTATACATGCAGAGTAAAAAGCAATCTACATGGTGTGACGTGCCTGTGTTCGTCAGAACCGGCTCCAATAACGTAACGGTAACGTCATTAAGAAAGGGACGACGAAACAGACGAAAACAATGCGAAAAATCTGTCGCTGACGAGAGGAAGTCTTTACGAATTCGTTTCATTTCTGCCAAATTTGAAAGTCCTATTTGCTCGTCTATTCCACAAACTGGCATCATTCCCAACAGGCACATGGGAAGGTCAACGGCATTCGTGGACGATGTCCGCTGTTTGACAAGGCTTCTTTGTTCACTATCTTCTCATCGGAGCCATCAAAATACACCACTTTATGTCCAGTGTGATTTCAAAATTCATGAGAAGCGCTCTTAAATTACTGCGTAGTAGGAGGAAACGGCGGTCAGGAAGGTGGATCTATTTTATTGACGAATTCGTGTTTTATATCTAATGTAACTCGTAAACATCTCCCAACGGTTTACCGCCTTATCGTGGCTGGAAGGTGTTCCTGTGTGTCGGTCTGCGATGAACAGCGGGGAAATTCATCCTCCCGGCAGGGTCTTCCAAGCGGATATGGAGCCCGGCGCTTCTATCAGGAAGCTTAGCTAAGAGCAAACCAATACCAGAATCCACCAGCGTCCTAGTATCAAAGTTGCCTGGTGGCAAATCTTTCTCTGATCCACAAGGGCTGCAACTGCCCGAGGTGGTGAAGACCTGGAGCATACTTTGGCCAGACTGACCTCACGATTCCAGAGGATCACAATGGTCTAGTCATCAAATCTTCGAAAATGGGGGTTATCCTGGGGGCCGCACAACTAGTGAAGATGAGCCGTTCAAGCACCAAGCATCATGTAACTCATAAACGACACAGTGCCAAATAGAAACAAAGTTCCACACTTCTTGTAGTTCTATCAGCCAATGAAATCTCTATTTCGCTCTTACCCCTTCACCCTAACTCAATAAATTCTACCTGCATGAAGAATTAGAAGAACTATTTGGAAGGGTCATACATTTCCTCCAAGGCCCCAAGGCCTTCAAGAAGATTCTGGCCACCGCATCAGTGGTGTTACTGGCGCGAGTTAACGTCCACTGGGGCTCTAGCGCTGACGTTTTTGTTCGCTGGTGCTTTGCTACGGTAAGAAATGTTTTCTGATATTTAAACAGTAAGTCGTGCAGTATTGGTTGCCGTGAATACCTGACTAAGGTCACAAATTTCACGCTACCTAGACGCCTTTTTCTATGAACTCATTTAAGGTTTTCTCCAGGTTCATTCTTTCTATCTTCAAAGAACGTGCCCAAAATATGCCCATCTTCATATAGATCTTCACATGAATTCGAACATCTCTAAACCGTTGATAACTATATATTGTGGTGCTACATGTAATACACGAAGGTTCTATTCCAAGAACAGTGCATCATTTTCCGAGCTATTTAGTTCAGTAGTCAAAAAATGGCGACGTGTTTCCTTTATCGAAATGAAGAAATTGCTTAGTGTAATCTTTCTTCCACTGCAAAGGTAAATCTGGTCACACAATCGTGGATAATTACGTCACAACTAACTTTTGAGATATGGTGGTGAATATGTGATACGTAGGACAACAAAGCAGTTCGTCATGGCGAGGTGGAGATGGAGGTTAGACCTGATTTTTCATATCACTTACTAAATCCACACTAACCTTACCAACTTTCCTCTTCTCCACTCCTACAGTATTGTATGATCCTTGAAAATTCGATCCTTAAGCAAGCTACACCTTAGAAATATATTGAATTGCATAAAGGATAAACTTTGACCGTTATTGATATTTTTTCTGTTGGATGAAGATGATTTTTTTGCCACGCTACGACTTCCTTTTAGGGGTGCAAGGATTTCTGGCATGTGTTTTCTCCTAGCTGCACTTAATGATCAGGTTCTTTCCGAACCGAGCCGAAACCGTTTATAGTTTTATTAGACAGCTTCCCAAGGACGGCGGCCACAGTACACATTGTTGTTTGATACACGAGAACATCCTACGTCTTGGTTAGAGGACTGAAGAACTGAAAATCGATTGTTTTGGGACAAGGTTATTTTAATTCAGAACACCTCAAAAAAAGAACCATGACGCAGTATACTGTCAGTCACGTGCAACGGGCATCGCCATTAGAAAATTGACGCTGTGGGATGTCTGTAATTTGACCGCTTTAAGTGGTTAGCAGCCTATTGTTATGGTGAGCAAAAGGGTCCTCACAGTTCTGTTCCTGATATTAATATTGCTGCTTTCCAATAAAGCAGACTTTGCTTTGAATTAAAGAAGGCGGAAGAGAATTTGTGAGCGTTAGATAGTCGGAATTTCGCCTTGGTGGATAGGAGAATACTCGCCTTGTTGACAGAGATGTGCACATTTTAATCATCTCATCTTGACTAATGTAGTATTATTGATATTGATAATGTTCCATATGAGGTGAGATACGTAAACTTAGAACGAAAAAGGCCGATTATAATCGTGCACGTTTATGTTGGAACGCGAATTTGTTAACAAGGTTGCCTGCTTTAGGTGCAAAACGAAGTAATTTAACAACGCTATAATACATCGGATTTGGTAGTTCTGGTCTAAGTTCTTTCTTTTTAACAATCCTATTGCATGCAGTTGTGAAACAAAGCGAAAGTTTCGTCCTCTTAGGATTCGCAGAATTGCATTTCCAGACGTCAGATCAGAAACGGTTGCATGTGCTCTTTTTCAAAATGCTTCTTGTTATTTGTAAGACTGCGCCGTTCCAGCATTAATACGGGTTTGTAACTGTACGTGCTGGTCATCGGCTTTCACTCCCATGTTGTCCCATTTCAATTTCTACATGACGTTCACGAGCGCGAGTTCAAATTTTTTGGAGAGACCAAGTCGCCTTGTCGAATTCATCTCTTTCGTTTGATTTTAATCTCAATGTAAAGTGGCGAAGTTTTGGTCGTAGAACTTCTGCACGGCTCATAAAGGATCTTCGTATGCTGAGTAGGAGCGGCGTACTCTCCAGAGCTTTTATAATTTCTTTCATCTCAGCCGAATCGAATGTTGATGAAAGTGAAATAGAGCGATCTCTCGCCTTCCCCGTGATACTTCGATGAATCTCGTAATCGTTGGGATATGCTCTGTTGTACCCAATCCTTTTCGAAGCCCCGCGTGATCACATGATGGGAAACCTTTTCCTTGTACATGCTTAAGCAACAGTTTCTGAAGCAATGCTGCTATATTATTTGTCATCGCATAACTCGTTTCATTCACTTTCATTGCATGCAGTTTGTTTGTGATATAAAATGTTTTTTTGACAGATTTAGAGAATGGGTGGCACAATGGTAGTGATGTCGTTAATCACCATTACGGTGCTTTCTCGACCACGCCAGGTCTCAACGAGCCTACCCTCCCGCCAGGGTCGGGAAATTGGTACCAAACTTGTTTGGGCCCAGTTCTTCCTCTCTCTCTCTCTCTCTCTCTCTCTGCCATCCAAGTGGGTACGCTCTAGACCGACTATCCCCGGCATACAGGGAGAATGTGCAAAACCACTGTCAAAGCAGAAACTTAGAGAAATATACTTCTCACATGAGATGCTGAGATATTTGCAAAACTCCGGACCACAGGTGTATGCAGTGGGGAACGAACACGCGCTGTTGTCCTTACCGGGGAGCAGCGCACTTCACCACTACACCATCCGGGTCCTTCGCTTTGCATGTCTCTCAGCTTGTTCTCAGCATACTTCTCACAATTTGAGCTCGGTCGTAGTGCAGCGCGTTCGCAGGAATTGTCGAACAGATAGTAACAGCAGAGCGAAATAACCAGTATCAAATGGGCATGAGATGGGAACCAACGGAATGGGTTTCGTGACCACATTAGAAATTAACATTCAAAAAGAGCGAGATTCGGAAGAAAATAGGAAGAGGAAACCACGTAAAGAAAAATAGGAACAAAACATTGATTTATTTCGGAAGAAGAAAAAAGTTTCCAGCACCTACACTTACACCTACACCCACATCAACCTACATCTACACCTACACCGATACCTAAACCGTTGCCTACACCTACACCCACCTACACCTGCACCTACACTGGATACCTACACCTACACCTACACCTACACCTACACACACACACACGCACGCAAACCTGAAAAAACACCTAACCCAAGAAATCATTCCTCAAGGGGATTGATCTGTGGAGCAAAAATCGGCATTGAACCCAGATGAACTGGAGACGTGGTATAAATCACAGTGTAGTCACTCTTTATTTACTGCCTATTCCTTTTTCCTGACAGAGTATGATAACAAATATAACCATACTGATTGTTGTTAAAAACTATTGGTTAAAACACGGCTGAGAGAATGGTGGAAGGAAGGACCCTCATAGTGTGGTGGTGAAAGCGTTAGTCCCCGGAAATAACGAGCTCAATCCCCACCAAAAACATCCTACTGTCCGTATTTTTGCATGATTACAGTTATAGTTCACATCTTTCCTTGCCATGAAAAAGAATAGGCAGGAAATGAAATTTGTCTTCAGTAGTTCATCCAAGCAATTCTCATGATGTCTCTCTTCCCCGTATCTAGAGATGTGAGTAACACTCTCGTACTAAAAAAGCGCCAATATTTTTCACGTAATTGTATTGGCTGGCGAGTGGAATGTGGAATAGTAGTTGGTCGCGTTTTTCCTCTTTCCACCACTGTGGATAGAATAATCGACTTTCTTAGTTCACCATACGGGACTTTTAGTCGTGTAATCGTGTGCCGCAGGGTAATTATGCTTTTACATACATATCCACAACGTTAATACAACGGTATTGATGTCCCGGGATCAATGCTGTGCAACTATGTGAGGCTACAACCAATTACGGTTACAACATGATATTTGTTCACTGAGTACATGAAGTGATGTCGTGACTGAATAGCAGATTTAATATAATTGTCATTTAACTAAGGGAATAAATGGTTATATAATAGAAGATATGTTTAATGAGTAGTGAAGATGAATCTAATACAATTACTATTCAATCAAAATTACACAGCAACTTTTTCATGGAGAGGGAAAACAAAACAAAGCTGCACTAATAATATTGTAAAGACTCACATAAGAGGTTCAAGCATTGTGCGAATTGACAACAGCTTACTCAATGTTGCGTTTAACAAATAGGTCGCTTAACACTAACGCAATGCGAGAACTTGTAAGATAGATTGATGTATAAAGACGAATAGATTGATGAGCTGAGAAGTGCCATCGTACAAGCACTGCGTATGTTGAGAGAGAGTGTGTTTTGACAATTACTTCCCTGCATAGAAAATCATTATAATTAAGTTAATTAAGCAAGTAAGCATGACTTAGAGGTTATTCATGAAAACGATGATATGGTATATACACGTGCAGAAGATAAATGAATTAGGGATAGAAATGAGGAGATAGGACGAACCTAACGAGCTATGCTAAAGAATGGGCGGAGATGACCTAAGAATTGCTAAAAACAGGGCGGAAATGACCTAGGCTATACTGGGCATGCCATTGGGGCCGCCCTTGGTTATCCCATTGTGAGCGGCCATAGAAGGGACGAAGATGGTCTAGCGAATACGCACAGATTTATAGAGAATATCTGTTACGTAGATAGAGAATTCTCTGCATCGATAGAGCAATTCTGTATAATAATATCGACCTTATAAGAAGCAAGCACTAGACAAATATAGTCAACATTCTGGAATAAAATAACAAACAAATGTTTCAGAAACATGAGCTTTATATACTATAAAGTAAACGAACTTGTCAAAGGTGGACTAAAATATCGAATACAAGATAAAGACGTAAAAACCCTACGTCCTAATTTAAATACTTGCAACAAATAATCTGCTCTGAAGAAAGCGAAACCGCCGAGACGTCAGCTATTGTATCCTAATAAATCCTATAATAACCTCGTGTCTGCTTATTGAAGAAAAACATCGAATTATCAATCAGTGCCGAGGTTAAAAGAAAACCGGTCTTGGGAGTTTTATTTACTACCTACTACTATTTTTCCACGGCATAATATAACATGAAATAGAACCACTATGATGCTGAGTTAATTGGAAAATATGGACCCAAGAAAATAATAACCATAACTGAACGGTTTGTATAGCTATAAACTTTTAAAGGTCTGATACATACCTGAGCAAGCACCTAAGAAATTAACGTCGTGACTCAGAAATAACTCAGAAGAAGCTATGAGAGAATGTGCATTAAAATCAAAGTAGTCATTATCATGAAATGGCACCAGTCTGCCATGAACATTATTAGCAACTGGAATTCATATGATAGGTAAGTAAACTTTTTGTCCTGACGATCCTAAAAAAAGTTGTTGACCGATGATATCACTTACTTCCCTGAATAGAGATCTATGCATTCGGTTCTTCTCATATCACGCCGGGCACTGATCTACCGATTCGAGAAAATCTTTAGTTTTTTCATTTTTCAAGCGATGAAGTGAAGAAATTGTGGGCAAAAGACAGGAGACTGACTAGGCCATCATCGTCGATGTGATGAAGGTACGTCTTCCTTATACAACAACGTAATCCTCATATGTAATTAACGAAAAAAAACCTTCAATTCTAAATACTAACGGGTGAAAATTTGGAAACATTGATGAAGACTAGCTATAGGTTCTTTAAATGTTCGAATTTCTGCTGCCTTAAACGAATATGCTATAATTTTTATCGATGAAAGAGCATGGAAAATTTCGAGAGAGGCAGTCGCTTAATCAGCGTATCCCTTATAACTAATATGCCAGAGGAGCACATGGCCACGACAGGCAAGGAAATTAAAACAGTGACGGCGGATGATCTTATTCAATGCCATTCTACATTTAGAAACTAATCTGCCTAAATGGCCTGACGGGACCACCTTGTTCACGTAATTTGACGACTCTAGACAACCGCTATGGACATCTCACCAAGCTTTCGAATTCTTCTGCAAATCTAGAAGGACGAGACCATGGAACAAACATATACTGATTATCATTGCACGAAGTTAGTGCTTTATGTGGGGAGATTTTGAAATATCGCATTGCTCCTCATCTTTTCAAAAGTAAACACTTCATTAAGACCGTTAGTCGTTGAAATGCACTCATGCCCATTACCAATCCAATTTTCACGTGGGTATAGAGCCAATCAACTCTTCCTCTACTGCGTATTACGATGGACAGCTCTTCGTTTGTTTCACATGCCTCCTTAAAAGAGCGCTCCTTTCTCTAATCGTTAAGTTTGCATCTAGATGTAATATTATGACCTAGCAAACGTAAAAGGGCGCGTGTGCTGCAGTGGTCGGATGCTTTCTGCAACACACACGTGGAATCGATCCCCGGGCCCGTGGTTCACCAAGCCCTTCATCACTCCGGGTTCGGTAGAGTAGTACCAGACTTGTCTGGAAGGTCAGCAGCGCTGGTTCGATACATCGGTAGGCCACCACGAGTCATTGTAAAGGCCAAATATGCATTCAGTCGCCTCCTACGAAACCTAATGAAGTCGAATACATGGCGCATCGCTTTACCCTTTTGATTAATCCTCTGTCGTTTGTCCTCGCAATCTTTTCTTCGTCGTTACGTCCAGTCGAATCCTCTGGAGCTGAGAACTGCACAAATGAAGAGCCTTACTCGGCGTTGCCCTTTTATACAAGACCGTTGTTGCCTAACTGATAATCAACTGGTAATAATTTGTTTTTCAACGGATGCTGCATATTGTAGCAGTTGATATAAGCTAAAGTTTATAAAGCGGACTAATCATTTCTAAAACACTGTTGTATGTATTCAAATAGCAGATGGTTATGTGTCCTTTCCAGCGAAATTTGTTTGTACGAGAGTCCTGTGAAAGAGTTCTTTAGCAGAGGGACTATCACAGCGGATTTGTGCTCCATCAAAAACCGTCGTCCTCGTGCTTTGAGGACAAGAAATTGTAGGCCGTAGACGTTTCCGTTTGTTCCAACCGTACCCATTGGTGTTTTATCCCACTGTTTTCTTTTCCAAATCTAAGAAACAGGTCGCTGCACAGGGCAATACAGCCGACATTGGTTTTGATGATATCCTTTAATATGTTAAAGATTTTGTTTCAGGATTTTGCGAAAGATTAACGAAGCACAAGCGACGTCCTTAACGACAGTCTATACAAAGTGACTGCAATCCAGACTGCTGGTCGTATCTCTACTTCTTTTCTGCTTCTTTCTTCTACTTCTCTATCTTTTCTATCATCGAAACCGTAGCCTCAATTGAAAGCCGGTCTAATTGGCAACGATTAAATGTCATGTTGTCACTCCCAGTCGCAAATTGCCTTTAAATCCAAAACCTGGTCAAAACATAAAATTTAAAACCAACAGGTACAGTTACTTGTGTGCGCAATATGACCTTTTCATCTCCATATGTGCATCCGTTTTAACACCTTAAAATGACCACGGTAGTACATTCCAGGGAAGGCAAATTCGTTTTCTAAGGCTAGTAATAGACTCGAGATGGTCCTTATTTATGAAAACATTTAAATTCAATAGTTAGGGTTGTTTTTACCACGATATGATTCCTCCATCCACATTACCAATCACCTGTTGCCAAGTTGATGGTCGAGCGATTCGAGCACGCAAGAGTTAATTTTCCAGCTCCCCTTGTCGCGTGAAAGAATGGCCGTGTGCACTCTGCTCACTCTAAGAACTCGTGAGCATCATATCTTTCTTCCAAGGTTTTCTTGAGGAATTCGAACCATCGGGTTGGTGGTCCTCATGCTGTGCGTCTGACATATCAACGAATCCTGCGGCTAATGGCTCATCTCCATGGCTCGTCGTTCAGACGCATCATGGTTCCGATCCACACGATTTTTGATTATTTGGAGAGCACAACGGCGTTGATTTCTCGTCGAAATGGCGAATAGCACAGTGGTAGTCATGCCGATCATCACGAGCACAGTGATGGTTCGGTCCCGCCCCAAGTCCACGAAGCTCCACATCCCTCACGAGTCGGGAAATTAGTGTCGTACTTGTCTGGGAAAAAATTGCTCTCTACGATACAAGTGGGAACGCTCCAGTCCAGCTATATTAGTACTCCAGTGAGAATCGACTCAACCAGCATTCTACCACATCCAAGATGAAATGAAAATCCTCAAACAGCAGCCGACGCCACACGTAAAAAGTTGGAAGACCTTCGTGAATGCTGGATGCGAGGAAACGAATCGAATGTGAGCAATACTGGGAAACGGTTCACTTTAAAGAAAAATTATCGTTTGTCGGAAATTCTGATTTGCTCCTTTACCCACACTATAGGGGATAGTGCTACCCCTATAGTGTGGGTAAAGGAGCAAATCCTTTAGCATGGTCCTTTCGACTGCTCGCTCTGTAACGCTGAACGATCTTTCACTCTGCTTGCGTAGCCACCAGGATTCCAACAAGCACGTTACGGCACGAAGAACAGTGACGTCGATAGGGCTGCTACGGAATCGCGAGTTCTTAGCCCTCTTCGTGGCATCCTTGATACTCTTGAAGGCTCTCCAAATGGCTCGTTTTCTCTTACGCAACGCTGGAGAAAGTCGTTTAGCACGTTGCCTCTCATACTCAGGTAAACATAGTTGGAACCTTCGGAGATATTCTCTCCGCAGAGCGTGAACGGCATATCAAAAACAGATCCATTTGTCATAAAAACCGTCCTCTTGATATTTCTACGAAAATAAATTTCCTCACACGTGTTATCGAAGTCAGTCAGCACCCACTCCTTCTAGCTAATATTTTGTTTTAAAAAAGCATGTCATCAGCGTATAAGCGCAGATGGTGCAACTGCAGACCAAGTATCTTCTCTTCACGTCTTCCTCTAATTTTCGCATGTCAGCATTTCTGGTAGCCGTAAGTGGTTTCGGTGAGGTCGTACTGCCTGTCGAACCTCTCGTTTTACTTTAATGTCGTCAATATTTTAGTCGTTGATGTTAATCGTTGTAGAATGGGGCTATTCGTACAGTAGAATGGTATCGAAAACTTGGCTGACCAGAGCTTCCATAGCCGCTTCTGCCTCAGGTGGGTGAAGACCTTTTAATTGAAGCTGAGGCAGAGCTGCCTTTTATCCTTTCACGGTGCTTAAATCTGTCTCGTTTTCTTGTGGATATGGTCCATCGTACTGAATCCTTTTCGAAACGCAGCTTGCTCACATGGCAGTCTAATTTGCCGTCAATCCTGTCTGGGATGACTCGAGTATAACCTACGAACAGCTGGGGCAGGATATTGGTGAGGACAGGCAGAAGGTTCTTTAAGTGTTCAGCTCTTATACCGCCGTGAACGGGTGGAATTCGATTATTCATCGACGAAGTGGCATGCCAGATTTCGGAAGAATTTTTGTTCTATCTTTAAATTCTTCATCTGTTGCCTTTTTGCTTTGTTTCCCATGTTAGGACTTGATTTGACGATTGTCTGCAGTTCGTGCAGTTCTACTTTGGCCTCTGCGGTCGACTTTTCCTGGGGACCTGAGTCTTTTGGTAACTTTCGAACTCAGCTTCCACAGCGCTAAAGTGAACGTATTGAATAAGGCGGTAGCATTCGTCGTCACTGTTCTCAATAACGTCATATTCTTAACAGCTGGAAACGGTCCGTATAGACTCCTGTTTACGATGGTTTTGAGTTGAGATTAATATTTTTTGAACCCAGAAGCTTTTTCTACTTTCCGCAGGAAACGGAATTTTGCCCAGTGCCGATGTTCCCATCCTTTGAAGGATTTTGGTGAAACAGCGACATCCGTTAAGCAAAGCATTTGACTAACTCTGAGATGCGGTATCTTCCATTATAGTACTCTCCACTAGGAAAGTCCCATGTCCGGCATCGGGAATCCCGTCTCTGGAACTCGTAGTGGCCACCAGTGACCTCAGTCGTCGTGGTGAACTTAGGCATCCTCTCACGCTACTGATTTCTGTCCAAGCCATGCGTACCAGTTTGATGTTCTTCAGACGTTCTTTTGGACTCAGCCTAAGCGTCGAATTCGCCAGTAGTCACCTTAAGACATTAGCGACTCCCGGCTTTAGTTTCCCTTGGCTACCGATAGTTTTCTTTTTTCTGCCATTATCGATGTTTTTGCTTTTGTTCGCGAGGAGATTTGAGGGGTTGTGGACACTTGTATAACTTGGTTCTTCTGATGTTTCGTTTGCTACTTGCTTTACTGTTCCAGTTTCTAGTTGGTGTTCCTCTTCTGTGCGTTATGTATCTTAATAGTTGTTTTTGGTTGCTTTAGATGTGTACAAGTTGCCGTCAGTAGCAACCGATTATTTCTAGTGTGGCATCCCACGCCATTTCGTATTCTCGATATCCTCTCATTGCTCAGAGTAAAAAGGTACGTGCTTTCTTCTTTGACCTCATTCGTAAATTTCACTGAAGAGGCTTTTCATGATATTTTCAACCCTTTGACTATTAAACTCTACTACAGCGCAATGAATTCATCGGGAGCAGAATCGAAGCAACTGAACGGTGACCCTGTACGGCAAACCAACCAACTCACGTCTTCACAGAGACATCAGACGAAGTCAAATTCACAGGTACGCTCTGGTGTTTAAAATCGTTTTCATGTTTGTGTTATAGCGAATTGCAGTTGTCAGTTGTTTTCTGGTTTAAGTTAAACCCTGTTACTGTCGTTAGTATTCGATCAAAGTAATTAGTAACACTTCATGGAAACCATCATCTCAGCATGAATAGCCAGCGTTCTGCAATATTGATGAGCTGGCACGAGGAAGATGTAAAGTGTTTGTTGTGCCCGTTTTGGCACTTTCCCCGTCCGGAGAACTGCAGTCCTTGGCCGAGTACAGTCTGTTCTGCGGTTTGGAACATATGTATGTCTGCAAGACCAATTTCTCTTTTCAACGCAGGCCTGTCCTGGCCGTCTACATCTTGATGGCCTTGCTGACCATTTATGTTACTCACACTATAGCACCTCCGCCCAAAATATGTAGCCTCAGAGAGCGACTATCGTGCTTTTGTAAGCGGCAGAGGCAAAATGAAAGCAATTGTCGACTGTTGGGTCAACTATCGTACCGCAGTCGGCTACTACTGATTTTTTAATGAACACCTTTTTTCGTAAGAGAATATTTATTACAAAAGAGTTGTGAGCACGTGATATAAGTTATTGTGGCTTTGGAGAAGACAAATGGACAAAAACGTTACTTACAATAAACCCTTTATGTCATTCTCTTGTAAGCTCATGAATGGCATAAAGTAATTAGGTGTCCTTATCTTTGGAACTCTTTTATGTTGTATCACTGAAAATTGTTCTGTTCGTTTTGTCTATGAGTTCCATGTTTTGATAGTTAAAGGTCATATGCTTCTAAGTTCTTGAGGTCTCCGTTGTCATCGTAGTCAAGTACTGAATTCTGAAGAGTGGAAACATGTTCTGGATGGAGAAAACTCGGCATGACCTTCGCTGAGCAGGAAACAGCTTTCTGAGATTACTGTAAGTGCTATGAGTCGTTACATTATCTTATTTCTTGACGTTCTCTTTGTTCGTTTATCTAAGTTATTTTCGTTTTCTAACGTTGTTTTCCGCTTCAAAGGTTTAGATTTATAGTGTTGAGTGTCGCCTTCGATCGGTTAGTGCTCGAGAATGCTTATGAAAAAGGTAAAACGCAGAGGACAGTGTGTCGTTTTTCTGGCAAAGGGAATTACTATGTTCTTTTTTAATAATCGAGAAAGGAACTAGTTAGTTTAAGTCTTTCTTTTCAACATTTCTCGCGAATCTTTCTTTCCAGTTGTTTATGTAAGTGATACTTGCTCCACGTAGTCACTGTCTACTATATGCACGGGTGAACAACCGCGACTTTTGTACATTGCCTCGGTCGACGGCTCCTTTAAAAACAAATACTATAGAGCTATTCTTACTTTCCGATTGTTCCATGGTTGGATGCATGGGAGGACTTATTATTTGCTTATTTTTTGTTTTATGTAATGAATGTTTTGAAACGCCACTAGTGCTACTGAGCTTTCACTTATTCTCTCATTTGGTTCCGCTGATTAAGCCATTCTTCCAGATTAGCAATCTTTCTGCCAAGAAGACACGTATGATAATTTATGTACCAATGTTTTCCTTGATTCAACAAATCGTCAGTTCGTGCCAGCACTGTTATTACGGCCACATCTCTCTCTCTCTTGCTCTCTCTCTCTCTCTCTCAATATGTACCTGAAAGCATTGATTCCACCTTCGTGCCTTTCATGTGGGATATATTGCTAGAATCCATCTGTACCTCTAAATGGCCCGTCAAAATGCCAATAGTTCCGGGTATTGATAACTAGAGACAAAGATATCATGCAGTAACTCCTACGACCGACTTTCTATTAACCTCGGCATTGATCAAGTAATTCTTCGTATTTTTGTTGAGCAAACGCGGTGTTATTCTTATATACATAT
>UYYA01004289.1:0-128507 GCA_900624975.1 Angiostrongylus costaricensis
TATTGTATTGTGTTTTTATGGAAGTAAATGTATGCTGTTTAAAAACCTCGCGATTGCTGAACAAGAAAACGACACACTGTTGACTGTTAGGAAACGGGGCTTTAAGGAGTAAAGTGGAAACTTCGTTTGATAAATTACACAGTGTTGCAGTTATTTTAAGGCAGAAATGTAGAAAGTAATCGACAAAATGCCAATATTTAAATCTCCAAGTTTCGAGAAGCCAGAGGACTCCTGGACGATTTCGCGACCTCTGGGCTCATTAAATAAAGAGTTCACAGAAAAATAGCATATTCTTTAAATGTCAGCCTTTTTACGGCGTCAGAGCCAGGAAATATTTTGAAGACATTAAATCAAATAAAGAATTAAATTGAACCATCTTAGAGCACTTTCGAGCTTCTAAGCAAATTGTGCTCATTTTCCGGAATTTTTTCTGCCTTTTCAGTTGACTGTGTATTTTCCTGTGCTGTAACGGACAAAACGGTTTTTTCTAATAGTTGTATTTTTTTTGAGTCCAAAGAACGAAGGGAGTAGAAATAACTTAAACGATGCTAATATATTCTCAAAACTTGGATCCGGGGCCAGATCGAACCGCGACTTCCTTTGCTGGGGATCGCGCATTACACACTGCGCCACAGAGGTCTCTGCTTTGCGTTTCTCTCAGCTAGTTTTTTCTACCTAGCGCTGCCATCAGCAATCACCCGTCAGCAGGATTGATCTGGGAAGCACAAATCGGCATCTTAGTATCGTTATGGTTGAAATTCACATCATAGCCTGCCGTGAAAAGCTATAGTAGGCAGAAAATAAAAGGTTAGCATTGGAGTAGAAGTAATTCATGGCAAAAATATCGATTCGTATTGATTGACTAGAACTTCGCTAATTGTCCAATAATTTTATAACTGTCTTCCTTGACAGAAGTGGTCGTGCTCATTATTGTGGGAAATCTGCAGTTATTTCCATCAAACATTTTTTCTGCTCATTTTCTAAAGCCACGACAAACAACTTTCTATGTACAAAAGCAACTATACGACTATTTAATCACTGCTCAGTTAAAACCGCAACGAAAAGCCGTATTATTCTATACTTTTAAAAGATCGATTCAAGACGAAAACAAATCAATGAAAGCTTGTAACCAGCGTTATTGATGATTACGGCTCTTATAATTTCAGAAAGATCGCTCTCGTTTCTAATTCACGATATCTGGTGAAACGTGGCTCGCTAGTTCAGTTGATAGAACGGAAGAACCGCAATATTCTACAGGCTAGTTCGGTAGTACACTACCGTATAGAAACCTGTTTTTATAGGATATTATAATATTTTTTTGAGAATAAATAGGCATAAATACACAAAACGAATAAAGGAATAAGGCATTAGGCGATGATCAACCCTTCTGGGATGCGCCATGCCTTTGACTTCGTTCGTGGGATCACGGTGTGGCTCAATGCGTGTTTGGCCCATTAAATGGCTTATAGGAATGTACTGATGAATTCAGTCAGTTTTTATTTTTATCCTCCCAGAGAAATGGTACAGAGGGTTCCCAGAAATGCGGATCTCTGAGTAATGTAGGGCTTGATATGCCTTTGCGCAGGTTCGAACTGGTGACTAAGCATGTATTCCGTGACACCTCTAACCACTACGCTAGAAATACGCATTGACTATGACATTCATATAAAATATAATATTCATTTTCTAATAATCTGCAGTTTCTGTTTGTTTTCCATTTCTTAACAGATTTCGTTTTCTTTAATAATTTTGCTGTATTATTGTAACAAGTGTGCAGCAAATATAAACGATAAAAAGATAAAGCTTTCCGTGTTGATCAATTCTTGAGGAATGCACCATGCATTCGACCTCATCGAGCATCGTTTGGAGGTGATTGAATGCATATCCGAATTTTACAATGACTCGCAGTGGCCTGATATATCGAGCCAGTGCTGCTATCCTCTCAGACAAGTCTGGTACCAATTTGCCGACCCCCGGAGGGATGGAAGGCTTGGTGAGCCATGCACGCGGGGGTCAATTCCGCTTGTGTGTTGCAAGGAGCCTCCGACTACTGCGCCACACGCAGCAACTATACGTAATACCAATATCCAAATAAGCTTAAATTAGTAGGGTTCATTTGTTGTTGTTGAGATTTTCTTTTGTTCCTAGTTATGTTTTTAGGGGAAACAAAAAACCCGTAACGTCTACATATTTCTCTTTTCGGATATCATACTAGTTACGAAGAAAAAACTGTGAGTTTTATTAACTGTTCTTTATGTTAGGGCAGCTTAGAAAAATCGATAACGATTTCAGGAATGGAACTTACGAATGTAAAGATTATGCGGGTCGACGTTATGTGGACGTGCAGCCGTTGGAATGCGATATTGATCGGGTGCGCTCATCGATCAGCAAATAAAATAAAAAGATAAAACTCTCACCGTTGATCAATCCTTGAGGGATGCGCCATGCATTCGACTTTACTAAGGATCGTTTGGAGATGATTGAATGCATACTTGGCTTTTACAATGACTTCCGGTGGCCTACCGATGTATCGAACCAGTGCTGCTATCTTCGCAGACAAATCTGGTACCAATTTGCCGATCCCGGATGGATCGAAAGCTTGGTGGGCCATGGGCGCCGGGATCGATTCCACGTGTGTATTGCAGTGCGCCTCCGACCACTGCTCCACACGCGCCTTCGATGAATAAGTGATCAGAATCACACTTACTTTGGAAAAAAGCGGAAAAATTGGGACGAGGAATATCTTAATAAGAAAATCATAAAATTGAAAAAATATATTGGGCCTCGAGCCATGTAAATTCTATTGCTCATGCAGAAAGAAGCGTTAAGCATAGTCATCAATAAAAACAAGAAATTTGTGGAAGAGAACCATTAAATCATATAAATTTTTTCTAGTTAAGGGAGACGTTCCAATTCCGCCTCACTGTTCACTTAGTACTCCTTTTTAATCCCAGTAGTCCTATGGGCAGTCATCAATAGCGAGAGGGCAATTCATACGTTGTTCGCATGTGAAATGATTAAAATCATCTGAAAACCGCTGGAAAAGAACGTTTCCTCTGAGAAATACTTAAATAGGATCCACTCGTAGTCACTCCGACGGAAACTTGTTCGCGTGGCATTCGCTACGTGTCCTTTTTGCGAATCCTGTGTGGATATTTTCCAATTTAAAAACACAGTAGTGGTTTTGACTTCAGTAATAAATAGATATTATTTTAATATCAGATGCCCATGCCATCGCTGAACATTCGGCCGCATTTATTCCTTTGTGTGTTCATGCGAAATGCTCACGGAAGACAAGCGGAACTGTTGCTGAACGCGGAGTCTGAAACGGACAGAGAAAGATGGTTAAGCGCTCTCAGACCTCCTACAGTAAGTCATCTACGTATATTTCGAAAGTATAGTACACATCACAAAGCGGCAGAGCACTGTTGATTTCTTTCCTGTACTTCGAATTAACCCGCTGAGTCGATACCGGTACTGAGCCATCTTACTTTTATTCTTAACGGCTTCACTTACCCGTTGTAGAACAATGAAAAACCTACTTCATATTTGTTCTCTGTTGACGACGCCGATATATTTTTGCCATTCGCTGCGCCATTCCCGTCTATCTATCGCCGGCTCTCTGTCATCATCTTGTCTGTGCACAAACATTTTCCTTCATGCTGAACGTGAATTAATCATTGGAGCTCTGAGGTAGAAGTCTTGCTCCATGTTATGTTTACCAACTTTTATTTCAAAATACGTCGTTTGAGCTCATTCTGGGATGCAGGCGAAATCGTCGAGGTGTTAGACCAGCTCTCAGTCGACAATTTTTCCATGAAATCGTTCATTTTGTCCATTGAACGCCTTAGATGGACGTAAGTAAAACGTGGTGCCCATAATTGATGATTCATTCATCTATATTTGTACTTGATCACAACAGGATTTCCTGTGGACTTGATGATTCATGGTCTATTTGTGCTTCCGTCAACCTGACTCGTTGAGTTTTTCTTACGGATCATCTCTGCCTTGTTGCTAATTCTCTAGGAGATGACGTCATTGATAAAATGAACACTACTATTCTGTCGGTGTGCTCTGAATCGATGACGTTCTTACCAACCCTTTCCCAAAGATTCGTGGTCGCTGTTAGTCAGGGCAAGAGTTATGTGGTGCATCGGAGGCAACTCATTCACTAGTATCCTTGTTGAAATCCAGTTTACACAATACTTGTTGGACTTCTGGGAATGTTTGTAGAGTGGAGCCAAGTGACAAATAAGTTGGTAAAAAAGGATGTGGCCTTGACGTTGTCGAATTCTTTAGTGATCTGCCGTGCACTCGAATACGCTCTTACCATCGCAGAGGCAATTGAGTACCTATTTAACCCAAACCTTCACTTGCGAGGAATTACTTATGTATCAAATCAGTATCTTTATCCTACTAGTGAGGCTTGGTAGCAATTAACCAAACCCAGAAGTTAACGGGTGGATTATAGGGTATCTCCACGGAGTGGGCTAGACACAACCTAATAAAGTGGCGATCCGAATATTCCTTCTGCAGTCTTTAGTAAAAGGTAGCAGAAGGTGTTGATGTGAATTTTACCACTACAAGTACTTCATGAACATGACCATACAAATTTGAAAACGCATTCATGTTTCAGTCTGCAAATCCTCTGGAGAAGATTTATGCTGAATGGGACTGCCCACAGGCTGTAGCAGTTCATAGCTACAATAAAAACCAAGATGACGAATTGTCATTAGAAGTAGGAGATATGGTGAACATACTGAGAAAAATGCCCGACGGTACGTTCGAGAATGGTTGACTTCATTTTCTCTATTCATTCTCAAAAGCAAATAACCGTATAGAAAGCACAAGCTTCATTTCTACAGGTTGGTTTTATGGTCACAGGGAAGCTGATGGTTTAGCAGGATGGTTCCCATCATCATATGTACAACAAATACTTAATGATCATGTCAGAGCCAATAACTATCGTAAACGTCTCCGTCTGATTCAGGTAAGTGTTTTAAGCTTTTTAAAAGTTTTCCACCATATTCTCATGGACCTCCCAACGGTTTACCTCATCGTGGTTGGAAGGTGTTCCTGGGTGTCAGACTGCGATGTACAGAGGGCGATTCATCCCCAGGCTGAGAAGGAGTCCGGCGTTTTCATCAAGAAGCCTAGCTAAGAGTAAACCAATACCAAGATCCACCACCGTCCTGGTATCAAGGTTGCATGGTGGTAAATCTCTCTCTAATCCACGAGGGCTGCGACTGCTTGTGGTGGTGAAGACCTCGGGCAGACTTTCGCCAGGCTGTCCTCGGGACTCCAGGGAACCATAATGGCTTAACCATCAAGTCTCCGAAAAATAGGGATTATGCTGGCGCCCGCACTAGTGAGAACGGGCCATTCAAGTATCAACTATCAAGTAAGGAGTCTCATGGACTAATTTTCCTGTTTAATTCTCAAACAAACAATTCTTATTCGTGAGAATATTAACGTCTCTTTATACGACACTGGGCGCTGCATGTAAACATTTTTTCATAACAATGTTTATGTACTCTAAATGCCGCACCACCGTTTAGTTGAACACGTAAATAAAATTTTGGCCAATAAACAAAATCAACAAACGGGACACGCCAGTGAACTGAACAGTCAAACGAAGACCAACTACAGTGATGCTGAAATATTTGCAAAACTGGACCCCAAGACAGATTTCAACTCGCGATTACCCTTTCCGGGGCTCACATGTTAACCACTGCATCACCGAAGTTCTTGCTTTCCCTTTCTCTCAGCCAGTTTTTTTTTACCCTTACGGCGTCATCAGCAATCACCCCAAGTCGCTCAGTTGACGACAGGACCATTTCACCGTCTTTATTTTAGCTATTTATTTATTTATATGGACCATCCACCTTTAGACATTGTGCGGTTCCAGGCAGTTCTATTCGATTCGTTTCCTCTCATCTGTCACTAAAGTCTTCGGATTTGCACATGGTTGTGGCTGCTACTTGAAGACTTTGTTTTGTTCATCAATGCCACTGAATGCTGGTTAAATTGATTCTTCCTAGAATCCCATGAAAGGTCCTCTAGGGTGTTCTCAAGTCCTCGGAAAGGCAGTTACAGTTCCTTATGGATAAATGAAAGCTTTTCCTCTACAAATCTGGTACAAGCTTACCAACTATGGAAGGATGGGGGCTTGATTGGCCTTGTATCTCTCTACTCATTTCTATAAAACTAAAATTTTGTGAAAAGAATTTTGATTATTCAGGCAGCTGCTTCAGTGGCAACACGTGACACTCCTGTACGTAATGCTTCAACACCACTAATGGATAGACTAAGAAGAATAAGCAATTCTCGTCTTATATTACACACAGATGTGATCGGGCATTAGCTGTACTGAGAATTACGATCGAATATTCGTTTCCTATGCTCGAATATTCGAATTTTCGTTGACTTTTCAAACGTGCTCATTGCTTAGTACGCAACTAATCGTTAACAAATTACCAATAAGTGATATTCGTTATGGAAGAGGTAATTTGCAAAGTCTCGAGACTCTTCACGAGCTTTGGATACGTCGAACACGGAAACTCACAAAACCTTTCCTTTAGCCGACTAAGTAGAAACACCAACGAAGCCGCTATTTATGAGCGAAACCCGGAATCTGCTATCACTTTCAATTGTAACGGTTAAATTTAATACGTTTGTACAATGGCAGCCGACTTCATTCTATTCGTTACCTAGTCGTTATTGTGCTGGATTTCAGAAAATATGATGATGTTATAAGAAAGTGCATATTTAAATGATTACAGAAATGAAGGATTCATAAGTGCAATTCATATGTTGGTTTATTATATCCTTGAAATACACTGTTTTCTTTATTTATACCATGCTGCGGGCGCGTATAGCGCAGTGGTCGGAGGTACACACAGGATCGATGCTTTCGCTCCAGGCTAACCAAGCCGTCCATACCTCGAGTGTCGGCAAATTGGTGTCAGACTTGTCTGGGAGGATAGCAGCACTGGCTCGATACATCGGTAGGCCGCCGCGAGTTATTGTAAAGGGGCCAGATATGCACTCTGTCACCTCTAACAATGGTTAATGAGAAATGTATAGTGTATACCTTAGGGATTGATCAACACCGAAAGCTTTATCCTTTATCTTTCTACGCTTTTTAGCTAAAAATCATGTTTACGAACTACATTATCATTAAACCATTTCGAAAATTCGAGACTTAAAGCTGCTTTAGAAAATTGCATTGCGAGATGCTAGAGAACAGAACGTACAATTTACAAAGTACAGAACATAACGTAGCAGATAAAAGATTTAGGTAGGCAAAATAAATAAAAGCTCTCGGCGTTTAGCAAACCCTGAGGGATGCAGCACGCATTCGACGTGATTAAGCATCCTTGGTGGTGACTGAATACATATTTGACCTCTACAATGACTCGTGGTGGCCTACCGATGTATCGAGCTAGTACTGCTATCCTCCCAGATAAGCCTGGTACCAGTTTGCCAAATCCAGAGGAATGGAAGGCTTGGTGAGCCACGGGCGTAGGTATAGATCTCGTGTGTGTCGTAGGGCGCCCTCGACCACTGTGCCACACACGCCTTCTACGCAGGAAGATCAAGAAAATTCAGACGTAATTCGAGTATCACAATCGAATCGATAAATTGGTCACAGCGGTATTTACAGATCATGAATCAACGGAGACCAATGGGATGTGAAGACAAATAAATGAAATTCGTCTTTAGATCATCGAATGGCGGAAGTGGTGAAGAACACGATGTTTGTCGCTGAGATAAAACCATTTGTTGACCATCCCAGCATATCACAGGCTTACACTAGCGCTAGTCATAAATGACACGCCCCATTTTAGGTGCGGATTTGCGGTTAACATTCAGTAATCTTAAAGGCGTCTATCAGCGGCACCATCTCATCTTTGCTGACCAGACAAAGATTTATATTGTAAGAACAAGCATATGCCAGACAGAACGAATGCTACCCACTTTCGAGAGCATTCCTGAAAATAAGAGCCTTTGGTTGAACCCTGAGAAACGATGTGAACAAAAAGAAAACTCTTAACGGAGTCCCTTGGATTGCTTTTCTCTCTGCCATATTTCAATATGTCTAACTAACGGGAGTGATGTCATGACAGGTCATATAAAATTTTTGGTGTAGAACAGAATGTAACTCCCTGGAAAGGGTAATCGTGGGTTCAAAGACCAACAGACGTTCCGAGTTCTGTTCACGTCTCAGCATCATTGTGGTCATATTTCACATCACACTCCGCCATGAAGAAAGAGTAGGTTTATCGAACTCGCTGTAGAGAAGATGATGCTTCAGTATTTCTTATCTTGTGCGATTCAGAAAATCTGCAGTGCCCACATAAATTCCCTATCAAACAAACTGTGGAAAATTAGGCAAGCTAACACCGTAAAACGATCCGAAGCACAAGCCGGTACGAACTGAGTTATAAGGTATGTGAAGTACACGAGACGAAGACCAGTAAGCCGATGGTCAGGCTTCATAAAGAAGATCATAGTGGGATGATATGGTGCTGTTTGAATCTTAAGAATGGGAATAACTCATTATGGAACCCTTGAACACGATAGAGAATGGAGACTTTAGTATGGCTTACTTCAGTAATACTTAGTTGGATACTTAGATGGCGCGTCTTCATCGGGTGTGCGGTCTCAGCATAATTCCCGTTCTCCGGATATTTTCTGGTTTGACCATTGTGGTTCCGCGGATTCCCAACGTCAGCCTAGGCACACCCTTCCTCAGGTCCAGGTAGTCCCCGCCCTTATGGATCCGCGGAGTATTTGCCACCTTGCGAATAATTTGTTTACAGGACGGTGGTGATTTTTGGTATTGGTATTGGTTTACTCCTAGCTTCTGCATGGAAACGTCGAACTCGAGTAATGCTCGGGTAATTCTGTGGCCAGTGGAAGAGCATGCGGTACTGCTACTATGACTAATTTTAATTATATAATTTCGCTTTCTCTCAGTGCGTGAAGCTGAGTGGTTAGAGATACTCTGCAATACACACGTTGTTATCGGTTCAATCCCACGCCACAGACTAAGGCCTCCATTGTAGCGAGATCGGTAAATTTGTATCAGATATGTCCGGAAAAAATAAAAATACCCATCTGATAGATTGGTATGTCATGCAAGTTATTGTACGTGCTAAATGTGCATTCAATCACAACTGCGATGCTACGTAAGAGGTCGAATGCATAGCGGACTTCTGAGGGACTAATCAGTAACGGACGCTCTATCTTTAATTATAAGTCTGCAAATAGCCACCTCCAATGGCTACGAAATAGTAACCCCACGAGATAAGTTTACAAGGAGAACGACGCGCCCACGCGAAACGCTTGGCCAAAACAAAATCCCGTTTATGTTGCCTTTTATAAGCGATGAAGTAAGCGCAGCTATAAAACGATGCTTAAGAAGGGCAGATCTAGAGGAATCGGTAGCGATAGTTGAAATACCACCGACTACTCTACGTCGCCAATTAGTTCGCAACCGCCTGTATGACCGTCTGTGTGAAACAACAAATTGCGTAATTTGCCCTTACGGCAGGGACGGTGATTGCATGAGTTCAGGTACGGTATACCTGATCTCGTGTAACAATTGCGGAGATGAATATATTGGCGAAACGGGCAGACCTTTGTGTATCCGTATAAAAGAACACCTAGATGGCAAACGAAAACTAAGACGAAGCACCCCACTAGGCACGCATAGGATACAAAAGCATAGCGGAGACGATTTTGAAGTAAAAGTCAATATCCTTGCACAGGAGTCCAAAACACCAGCGCGAAAACTCCTTGAGGCTTTNCAAAACAAAATCCCGTTTATGTTGCCTTTTATAAGCGATGAAGTAAGCGCAGCTATAAAACGATGCTTAAGAAGGGCAGATCTAGAGGAATCGGTAGCGATAGTTGAAATACCACCGACTACTCTACGTCGCCAATTAGTTCGCAACCGCCTGTATGACCGTCTGTGTGAAACAACAAATTGCGTAATTTGCCCTTACGGCAGGGACGGTGATTGCATGAGTTCAGGTACGGTATACCTGATCTCGTGTAACAATTGCGGAGATGAATATATTGGCGAAACGGGCAGACCTTTGTGTATCCGTATAAAAGAACACCTAGATGGCAAACGAAAACTAAGACGAAGCACCCCACTAGGCACGCATAGGATACAAAAGCATAGCGGAGACGATTTTGAAGTAAAAGTCAATATCCTTGCACAGGAGTCCAAAACACCAGCGCGAAAACTCCTTGAGGCTTTTTGGATCAATGCCAAAAGCCCTACAATGAATAGCAGGGATGAATGCCCGGAGATCATACGCGACCTGATCTCGTACGTTCGCATCGATTTTTGATGTGGGATGGTGCAGTCGTCAACCACATGCGACTATAATCAGCTGTTCTAAACTTCCTCATTGGAAGTCACGAAAAAGCGGTGGGTTTTTCGAGAAGTTGTTGATTGTGTAATTGCCGGAGAGTTCTTCGTCTTTTTGTGTTATTGAAGCGTTTGGCCTAGTAGATTGTATATCAGTATACCCTTCCAGGCTCTGAAGAAGGCGATACTGCCGAAACGTCAGCTAGCGTTGTATTGTATTGTGTTTTTTTATGGAACTAAATGTATGCTGTTTAAAAACCTCGCGATTACTGAGCAAGAAAACGACACATTCATATAAGTCTGCCGTTAATTTTGCCGTCTTTTTTATTTTTAGTCTCCCATTTCTATTTTCACTAATATTAGTGTTTACCCTTCGTCTTGGCCTGCCATGGCAGTGCTATTTCGAGTTGCTCTTATGCTCCGATTCACCTCAATCCGGACTGCCTCTGACCAGTCCCGTTCGGCAACCACCCACTTTTGTCCACACACTCTTCTCGCGCACTCCACATCGTTTGACGTCTGGCGATATTCTTATGTAAATAAGCCTGTCAATAAAGATACTAATTCGCGCGTTTACAAAGGATCCACATTTTCAACAGCAACACCGGCAACAGTTCAGGGCGTGGCGCCTGAATAGGAGCCTATAAAACTAATGCTCCCGTTCTAGATGTGGAACCGCATCAAAGATGAAACACATGCTTCTCTCCTCCTTCTGCTCATTGTTTCTGTTAATTTCCTCTGTGTCGCCGTATAACGGAAACGTTATGTTCGAAGACATACGCGAACGAAGTTTCCCATTCCTTGAATCGTCTACTCATGGAACTACACATAAAGCTTCACCCATAGCAATAGATTCCGACAAGCGTTTGGACACTATCGAGCAGTCAAACACTGAAAATACTGTGTCCACTACTATTGAAAATAATATCGCCACCACTGGGTTAAAAACGAATGAAGAATCCTATGTGGAGATCGTAATTACATCTTCTGAGCCTAAACTAGTCGCGAACAATACCTTGTCTTTGGTGGAAAATGCTCAAAATGGAACCCGAGGTGAGGAACGTTAGAAAAATTGGAAATATACCAGGTTCTCTCCATATCAAATGTAATCCCACTACATATCGAGTGACTCGAGTTGGAAGTGGTAAAGCCCTCGTTTGTCTTCATTGTACATTATAGCTATTCCAATGTCCGTTTGCTCCCGCAGATTCTAGCGCTGTTGGTATGAGGCCTACCATTTTACGATATTTGGCGAGAAAGAACCCGAAGTTAATCCACCAAGTCTTGCTAAAGGCATAGGCTTCTAGATGGGTTTCCGGATAGAATGTTAAACTCCTCAGTTCACCAAGGTTTGATGAACGGATGAACCATCTTCGCTATGCACCACTGTTCGCCACACAGGAACAACAGCCTGCCACCATGAATTTTAATACTACCGAGAGCGCATACAATCTATATAGTGACAAAATTCCAGAATCTTCTATCGTATCCCAAGGAACAACAATTATTAATGGAATGAAGGAGGAGAAGACACCAACTGAGGTACGATAACAAGTTATTAACATATACATGACCGTCCCTAATTTGATGTGGCCGTAGATTCTTATCAAGGCTAATTTTTCGTCACGCGAAGGGCGCACTGAAAAGTTCATCTGAAAAAAAGCTTTATTAAATTATAGGAGACTATGTTGACTAAATACAAAAAACGTAACAAATGAACTCTTTGTGGCAAAACAAACTCTCAGGCAGTTATGCATTGAAATCAGTGCTTACGATCCAGTATCCCCATCCACGTATGTGACGCTTGCGATCACCTATGTGCACTGCACCCAAAAGCACAATGAGACATCATGAAATAACTTGAAAATCAACCCAAATTTTTGACACGAGTTTAAAAAGCTGATGACTGAGGCATCACGATTTGATGAAGTAAACACCCTAGTAGCTTTGAATATTCAAATACTTGATTGTTTCATATTGTTGTACCCCAATTCCACTACTTGTTGAATTTAGTTAAAGGATAAAGAATAAAGGTCTCGGCGTTGATCAATCCGTGAGGAATGCACCATGCATTCGACTTCACTAAGCATCGTTTGGAGGTGATTGAGTTCATATCTGGCCTTTACAATGACTCGTGGTAACTTACCGATGTATCGAGCCAATGCTGCTATCCTCCCAGACAAGTCAAGCACCAATTTACCGATCGCGGAGCGATGGAAGGCTTGGTGAGCCATGGGCACGAGGGTCGATCCCACGCGTGTGTTGCAGGGCACCTCCGACCACTGCGCCATATGAGTATCGATCAATCATCGTTAAAGTGAAATCTTTCAGATTCCGATCAAATATGAATCATCTACACATTCTGAGCCTAACGATCAGGAATCATTCGTCTCCAATGTCGACAATAAAGCCGATCTTTCACAAATTTATCGGAGAACTTTTCCATACGGACGGAAGGTGCAAAGCGCTACTTTGGCAACTTCAGCTACAAACGATTAGCGTATGTTACTTTACCGTTAACGTCAATAGTAAAGAAACATTGTGCACTCAAATAATGAGTATTGATTATCAATTGAAGACACTTTGTGGTATTACCCAATATTTATTTAAAGGATAATGGATAAAGTGTTGAGCGCCCAATAATCGTTTCTGCATTCAACTCCATATATAGAATCGTAGAAAGGATTAAATGCATATCAAGTAAAATGCAAGTGATGACTTGCGGTGTCCAACTGATGTATGAATTCAGTTTTTATCCGTCGAACAAGTCTTCTAGTCAACTCGGTAACCGTGTAGAGGTGGAGGACTTCGTTTGCTTGGATCGTGGGATCAAACCAGTAACATTTGTGTATCGTCACTTCAGTACCCAGGCTGATTTAGGTTGACGCTGGTGTCGACATAATCGTCTCCAGACAATTGTGCCCACCACTTTGTGTCACCTCAGCTACATCAGTTCCGGATAATCTTACGTCGCTATTAGTTCACCACCTCGGAACTGGAACACTCTGCGGCAATAACGAATGGTTGCACAGCCAGATGAAAAAGATATTATCAGTTAATACCAAACCTAGGGGCGCATGTGGCGCAGTGGTTGGAGGCGCGAATGCGCACACGCGTGGAATCGATCCTCGCGCCCACAGCCCACCAAGCTTTGCGTCCCTCCGGGGTCGGCAAACTGGTACAAGACTTGTCTGGGATAATAGCTGTACTGGCTCGATACATCGAACGGCTACCGTGAGTCATTGTAAACCCCAGATATGAATTCAATCACCTCCAACGATATTTAATGAAGTCGAATGCATGGCCCATCCTTTAGCGATTGATCAACGCCAAGAGCTTTTTTTTGAGCTTTTAGCAAACTTAGACATTTGCTCCACCAGCGAATGCTGTAGCAACAGTAGGTAGAACGACCAGAACCTGTGCAGTTCACTTCCCACTTACGTTGATTACCTCGAGGCACCCCTCTTCAGCGTGAGTACAACCAAACGCTCAACGATGATTAGGTGATATCTAACTGCCTTTGTCAATTCACGTGTAGCGTCGATATCTCTTCAGATGGCTTTCTAACTCACTGATGTCGACAAGGGAGTATCAGTTCCAATCTGCATGCGTTTTGAGCCTCGTGTCACCGATGTGACGATGAGCGAAACACAGCGCTAGCATGCTCCTTCCCTTCCCTATCCGCTGGCAGTGCCAGCAGAGGAGATGACCAGTCAGACTCGACACACTTGACAGTTCTGCCCTTGTTATTCTTCTTTGCAATCTCGCGTCATAACAAAGGACAAGAAGGTACTGGAATAGCATACAGCGTACTCAATTTGAGCACTTTTAACAGCCGTTCAAACTATGGAAAGAACTCTTCCAAGACATTTCATTAATTTTCTCCCAGGTCTATACAACTAAGAAAACTGGAACAATTCTACAATATCGGTACCAAATAGAACTTACTTTTTCTCCACATACAAAAGACTGACTCGAAAATTTGAAGCAGATAGCACCGCGATTATGTCTGAATAGTAGAGTGCAATATTTGAAAACATGCCAAAATCTAATGAAACGGTACTATGATAGAATAGAAATTACAACTGCGGAATAAATCACCGGCCATATAAAACAGGAACAAGGGTGGTGGAACAGAGAGAGGGAGGGAGGAGAGAGAGAGAGAGAGATGTCAAGGCTTTAAGAACAACAATGGTCCTCAACAAATACTACTTTATCACATTACTCAAAACGGTTCAATTTCACATAACTCTCTATAATAAAATATGAAGCCAGAACTACCACATACTATGGTCACAAATTGTCTATTGATTATCGAAATCTATATGGAATCACTTATTAAAAATACTGTTTACACAAATACTGATAGATGGGAAAGAATTCTGTGGCCTATGTAAGTGCACCCATGCATGAACACAATATTTAATTTTGACTAGTTGTGAGGTGTAAACATACGAGAAGAGACTTTCAAATAAAGAGTGTCGAATGAGATGACGGAACAGAAGGATGCATTATGTACAGTGAGGTAGAAAAATAGGGAAAGGGAGAAAATAGGGAGAAAAATAACTCAAGTAAAAACTGCGTTTGGAACAAGACCCTCTTTCGAAGTGATTCCTGGCGTAAGATTTGCCTTGCACAAGAAATTGAGTGGAAACTCCACCAAGGTACCTGAGAAAAAGTGAATATGGGCGCTAAAGATCTTCGCAAAAATCAAAAATCGCGTTGTCGTCGCCTACCATTCAAATCCCTAAGTTTCTCTTGAGCCTGCTGAGGGGAATATTCAGCAAGTGGCATTTGTCCAGTCCACTTATCGAATTCTTCGAATGTTTCCACATTATCCGTCGGATAGGCGCGGAATACCTTAAACAGCAGAATGAGTTTCGAATTCGAATATAATAAATACATCAGAACGAGTAGCGACATCTGAACAGAAAAGCAAACGAATGTACTTCTTCATAAATGAGCATGTTTGACCGTGCCGTGTTCTGCCAAATGTCCACGAAAAATGATTCGGCCACGGGATCGTCGCAAGAAACATCGTACTTGAAATTTGACGGACGTCGGGAATCAGGAAGAAGACCCAAGTGTTCCTAAACAAAAAACTAGTATTTGGAAGAATAGCGACAAGTTTGTCTGCGATTGTGGAAAGCGTTAGCACTCTTATATACTACCAGTTTTTCGATTCGGGGTTCTCATCCATGGAAACTACGTGGATTTTTGGAATTCTTTAAAATGGAGAACGACTGCATTGTATAACTCAACTCGAAGAGAAAGGGAAGTATACAGTGGTTAAGAAACCGTCAGGCAACTAGTGACATAACGGAACTGCACTCTGCCTCGATACACGCTTAAAAAATCAGCAGGATAAAGGCACAGATAGTGCCCTCAACTTGCAAACCATGAATGTAGATGTAGATGATGTAGACACAAATAATCAAGAAGAAGAAAATTTCGCGGTTCCGACCTACATGATTTATTAAGAGCTCAAAATATCATGGATCAAGTAGGCAAAATACGCTCTATAATTCAGCAAGAGGCGCATGTTGCGCAATGGTCGGATAAGCCACGCATACACACGGGATCCATTCCAACGCCAAGCCCACCAACCTTTTCATCCCTTCGGGGTCAACGAATTTGTGCCAGACTTGTCTGGGAAGATAGCAGCACTGGCTCAATAAATCGGTAGGCTACCACGAGTCATCGTGAAGACTAGATATGAATTCAGTCGCCTCCAACGATACTTAGTGAGGTCGAATGCATGACGCACCCCTCAGGGATCGATCAACACCGACAGCTTTGTCCTTCATCCTTTAATTAACGAACAATCGCTAGACAACAGTTCGGTTGTATTTTGCCCCATGTGAAACCTAAAAAACTGCGACCAATGGCATGATTGTCAGGATTATAAATTGGCAGGGCTTTGCAAAATTGTAAAACAGCGGCCCTTCAAAACAAAATACTTGGCCAAAAGAAAGTCCCGTTTATGTTGCCCTTTGTTAGCGATAAAGTAGCTATAAAACGGTGCTTAAGAAGGGCAGGTCCAGAGGAATCTACAGCGGTAGTTGAAATACCACTCTATACTTTTCGTCGTCAATTAGTTTGTAACCGCCTATATGACCATCTAAGTGAGACAGAGAACTGAGTAATTTGCCCGTTTGGTAGGGACGGTGACTGCATGAGTTCAGGTACGACATACCTGATCTCTTATAATACTTGCGGAGACCAATATTGGCGAGACGCGCACACCATTACATATCCAGATAAAGTTAGACGTAGATGGTAAACGAAAAGCAAGACAAAGTACCCTACTAGGAACGCAGAGGATACGAAAACGTAGAAAAGACGATTTTGATATAAAAGCCACCATCCTCGTAAAGGATGCCAAAACACCAGCGTGCAATCTTCTTGAGGTTTTCTGGATAAATGCTGAGAACCCTACAACGAATAGCAGGGAAGAATACCCAGAGATCACACGTGGTCTCGCCCCGTACCTTCACATCGATTGTGAGGTGGTGCAGTCGTCAACCATAAGTGACACTGATCAGCTCTTCTTCCTCAGTGGAAGGCACGTAAAAAACGATGGGTTTTTCGAGAAGCTGTTTTCATATGATAGCCGTATGGATTTTCATTTTTCTGTTTCTGCTGTTGGAGCTTTGACCTAGTAAGATGCCTATTAGTGTACCCTTCCAGGCTCTCAACAAAGCTATACTGCCGGAACGTCAGCTACTGTTGTATTCTATTGAGTGCTTTTCTATGGAAGGAAACGTGTGCTGTATAAAAACCTCGCGACTGCTGAGAAAGAAAACGACGCATTTATAATCCAATGCCGCCGAGGTTAATAGAAAGTCCATCCTGAGAACTGTCAGGATTCACCATGGAGACGCGTAAACCCGCTGCAAAATCATAACGAATTAATGGGCAAGAATGGATGGACTACAGTCTTCTACGTATCCACACTACCAAACAACTGTTTTTGTAGAATTCCAAGTGTATTGAGACGCCTTTAGAATTTTAACGGTCAATAGTGGCCATAAAAAATGAGTAAAAAATAACGCCGAAGAATTAAGTGGCTGTGTTGTTCACAATGGTATAACTCTTTATTGTGGCTGCTGGAGGATGCTTCTGAGGGTCCAACTGTTATGCACAGCAGTTGTTCATTAAAAGAAGCATCGCCTGTCGATTTGATAGGCAATTCGATACTTCCACCTAACTCAGCTAAAACTAAACAACGAATGCAAGGAAACTCTGCTACCCTGCAGCAACATATACCCTAGCAGGACAGCGGTAAGCATTTGGAAAAGTCCTAGGACGACGAGGCTACAAAAAAAGCTCTTGTGAAACTGTTAAATTACCAGTCAAAAGGAAATTTGCTAGAGTCTGAATGAACCTCTGTAATACGCGGAAATAGGAGAAGCATTCAAGCATAAACGAATGTAATAAGTACTACTTACTTTCATGCACTGCAATCGGAGAGATTTGGCAAACTTTCCCGCAGCATATGGGCGCCCATTCATAAGTGATGGCTCCTTATCTATGTCCGAATATAACAAACAAACTTCCGAATCACGATTTCCGACCTGCATGAAATATGTGGCAGAAGAGGAAAAAAAGTCCGCTACATAGTAACACTAACCTGTGATCTGTCGTTGATATTAGCCGACCCGATTATAACATGTTCGTCATCAACAATAAGTAGCTTGCTATGAATGTATATCAACTCAGTCACCTAAAAAAACCTTTTATGACTAACACATTTTTAAATTGTTGAGTTTATACGAGGTTAATAAATGAACTGTGTTCGGCTAACGTTTCGATGTCTTCGTCTTCAACAGAGCCGATGATCCGAGTCGATGGTCCACAGTTGTTCGTGTTCTGACGACTACGAAGACGCTACATCGAGAACACGAACTGCGGACCATCAACTGCGATCATCAGCTCTCATACAGACGAAAATTAAAAATATGTTGGTTACTTTACTAGCGAGATTAAATGACGGTCGATTTGAAAACTGCTTGTGATTAAATCGTAAAAGTGATTCAGTAAAAAATACAACGCTTACCAATTTTCCACAAAGTATATCGTTTGTTCGTAAGGAGGCAACCGATATGTAGTTATGTGGATTGGGTACAACCTAAAATAAAGAATACTCCAATTAGTCGCTTTACTTCTCACATTATTGGTGAAAAAAAACTGAAAAGAAAATTTACTTTTCGTCAATGTCTTGCACTCAGTACTCACAAATTATCGCATCAGATGTGAATAAAATGTCATTGTATCGTTGCTTCATTCTCGCATTCTTTTCAAATTGAAACGGTATTTACGCTCCTTCCCATGTAATGAGAATTTGTCCACATATTATTTGTAAAATACGTTACCTATGGTAACTTAAAGGATAAAGGATGAAGCTCTTCGAATTGGTCATTCCCTGAGAAATGGCTATGCATTTAGCTCCATCAAACATTCGCTGGAGGTGAATGAATGCATATTTGCCTTCACAATGACACATGGTGGCCAACCGATATATCCCCTGTGCTCCCAAACAAGTCTGGTACAAATGTGCCGATCCCAGAGGGATGGAGGGCTTGGTGAGCCTGGGGTGCCCTCTTGTATTGCAGGGCGCCTTCGACCACTGCGTTACACACCCACCCTCTCTTACAGCGCATAACCTAGCAGTAGAAAAACCGACTCTTTTGAAGCCTTCTATGAAGCAAATGATAGTTTACATAAAAACTAAACAAACCGCTTTTATACGCTCGAACAACGAATTCGGACCGCGACTGAGAGATTGATATGTCCAGTGCAAAACAGCTTGCAATGACGACCCACCAGGAGCACCGACATTTCCTTCAAATCCAGGCATAAGAGGAACCATTATATACACCCGAAATGGTTCCTTTTCTCTAAACACCAACATAGCTTACACTATAATTACCCTGAATAAGGAAAACTCGCTGCTTCACCATAAACAAATACAAGAAAGAAACCTACTTGTGAGCACGAATCACACGATTGCATAGAACCTTACAAATCTCATTCAATACATCGTTCGAATCAACCATTGAAACGAAGAACTGGTTTTCTATGTAAATGTAATGCTGTAATGATTTATTTCAAATAAGGGTTAGACAAATGCATACTAAAAAATCTTACTTTAGAATTGGCAATGAGTGAAAGATATGCCATCTGTATTGAATCCTCAGTTTGATTAGTCAATCCGGACCAGTTCGAAAGAGAACGAAGAACCTAAACAGTGAAATAAACGCATCTGCGAGAGGCAGTTCGTGAAAAGTTACACATTGATATAACTTAGCCATCGACTAAGACCGTCAGTGGTCTGAAGAAGACGAAAAGAACGAAACGTTAGCCGAATACAATATAACAAACTCGTGTTAGGTTAATTACTTAAGAAGACATAAAAATATGTCTGACTAAAAAGTCGGTGAGGATCATTCAGGAACACTGGATAGAAAGCATAAACTACTCCTTGAAGAGGATGATTGCGTTGTGTTTTGTGGTACTAATACAGTGTGCAGAAGTAGGGTATGATGCTCAACGAGTCGCTAGACCAAGAAAAACCCACTGGGCTACTCCTGCACACGACAGGAAAGTGGAAGGTTTACTGGGACACTTTCGAGTCACTTGACGATCACCAGAATGACAGGTGATACAGGTGAATACGGCACAAGCATGTGTGAAAAAATAATGCCCCAAAGATTCTTTTAGGATCGACAGATTGATTGGTGGACTACATCAACATATAGAAAAAGTCTACGTCTAAGTCTAGTGAAAGACATTTTGTTTCGTAATTTCACCTGCATCTTAAACACAGATATAACCGAAGTCACAAATAAAGTTAAAATTCACCTGTACATTGACACTGTAACTAAACGCGGGATTTTTGAACACACGAGGTACTTTCAAGCTCTCGTAACTCTTCGGAAGAAGATACGGATAGTTGATATCATCCTGGAAGAGAAAAAAAACACTAATCTCCAGACAAAAAATTATATGCATGGAAACGACAATGGAAACTAGCCTAAGTTGGTAACAACAAGCAACCTTTAGTTTCTCCGTTTTCGTGGCATTCCAACGTTGAATGAAATGTCGTGCAACATCTCTGGCAGGAGTTCCGAAGGTCACGGAATGGATGTCATGCCATGGCATGCGTGGGGTGGCCCCACGGTCAATGAAATCTGGAATTTTAAAAGGGAAAGAGTGGACATCTAAACCTAGCATTCTACCTGTTAGATATAGAAACCTTTTGTCAATCTATAGACTGGTCCTTTTAAAGATTGAAACTATCGAATTACCCAAGATGTCACACCTAAGTAAACTTGAAAACGCGTTTTAAACCTTTAAGATAACATCACCGTTAATCTCAACAGAAAAGTTGGATTGCATTCATAATGTGGATTGTACTGTTATGTAGTGATACCTTAACCTCTTACGTTATCACCTTAATGCGAATCCTTTATGAAAGAATGTTGCTGCTGTCCCCGTACAACGCTCGGTTAAGTAGTGATAGAAAAGAAACACTGTATTACTTTAGAGTTATACAAGGCATACAATAGGAAAATAGACAGGTCATAAAGAATCAGAAAATATATAATGCAAACCATGGAAAGGCAGGTCAACATCGATAAAATCTTTGTGGATGTAGTTGACGTAATCCTTCCCCACCCAAAGTTTCACACCACCATCAATCGAATCCTTTTCCTCACTGTCCATTTTCTTCAGACGAAGGAAATCCAATTCATAGCCAGCTGTGACTTCATCAGAATCGAGTACCTGTTCATATTCACGTATTCATTATATACGCAGTCTCTTCACTATATGAAATATAAAGTAGGCACTACCTGCTTCCACTTTTTCTTCGCCCGGTTGCTTCTCCAATTTCCCATAGCTCGTGTAATACGACTTTCTTTTCTTTTCACAGGAGGAGTCTGCGAACGATGCTTCTCCTGAATAGTTCTCATTTTAAACACCTGCTGTCTTTTTCAAATATTTTAGTCTGGAAAATCAAATTTCTCTCTGCGAAATTTCTTCCTCAATTGATCCTTCCTTTTCACTTCTACAAATCAGCTATTTTGACCGTTATACCTAAACGCTAGATTTGAAACAAACATTTTCTACGACAGCCCCTGATATGTCGTTTTGCTTCGCGTTCTAAAAACGGTAAAAACTAAAAATAGTTGTTCATTGCGAAACTCGAGCAAACATTAATAAAACACCTTTCGTTGTTGCCCACCGGTGCTCAGTGGACTCTGATCAGCAAACAGACATGGGAAGCTTCACGATTCTGGTATGAGATTCCTCTTTTACTGTTTTTAGAACGCGAAGCAAAACGACATATCAGGGGCTGTCGTAGAAAATGTTTCAAATCTAGCGTCTAGATATAAATGTCTAGCGCACCGGAACCTTGCTTAGGAGATGAATAGCCGCTGTAGAGAACAGTTTTGCACCCAGGAACCACCAATGATGAACAGGTAGACTTCTGAGATTTATTTCACTACGTTTCCTACTTGTACACTAAATAATTGGCAGTATTACCATATTTTTTGTTTTCTTTAGCTCGAAATACCGCATTTTGATTAGTCTTTACTTCATCCTAAACATGACACTAGTAGAAAGACAGGCAAAACGAAGGACCCGCACAGCGTGGTGGTGAACGCATTAGCACCCGGAAAGAGTAATAGTGTGTTCGATCCCCACAATAGACACCGGCGGTTCGGAGTTTCGCGAACATCTCAGCATCATTGTGGTTGTATTTCACGTAATATCCTGCTGTGAAAAAATGTAGTAGGAAAGAAATAAAAAGTTAACTTAAAGTAGGAGTACTTTAAGAACGCAAAATTTACTGAAAAGTTAGCCATTTTTTCCATTTCCTCCTACTTGCACTACTCCTCTTTCGCATTGAATTCGCAGCAGCCACGTTTTAAAACACGTAGAAAACTTAGTTCTTTGTTTTGCTTAATAATTTTTACTTTTTGATTGAAGCCAGTGAAAAAACAAGTCAGAGTACTCCATCTTCTAATTGGTTTGGAATTCATAATAAATGTAACTAGTGACCACTACATACATTACCTTTTGTACTGCTCCACTTTCGACGTATTCTTTGTATTTTTCTGCTGCTGTGGAAAAGTCCATACCCAATCTCGTTGCATTTTCAAATACAGATGGAGGAGGTCCAGCCTTGTCCAACATGTCCATGGGAACTCGAGGTCGAGTTAGAGCTGATGCTGCCCGACGAATATACTGCAAAATTGACTTGTTAGTGAATACAACCAAAGATGCTGACATATTAGGAAAATCAAGAACTTCGGGTGCACTTCGGACCTGTTACTACCCTTTCAGGTGGCTCACACCCAATCCATAACACCAGTTTTATCCCTTGCTTTGCTCTCCACTCAGTTATTTTTTAACTCTATCTACCGGTGCTATCAGCAGTAACCCATAAACTAGAATGATATAGGGGGCATAAATCGGCATTCCTTCCCAACAGTTTACCGTCTCACCGTGGCTGGGAGATGTTCCTGGGTGTCGCACTGCGATGTACAGCGAGGGGATTCCTCCCCCCGGCAGGGTTTCCCAAGTTGAGAAGGAATCTGGCGTTTCCATCGGGAAACCTAACTAAGAGTAAACCAATGACAGAATCACCACCGTCCTGGTATTAAAGTCGCATGGTGGCAAAACTCCTTCCGCTCCACAAAGACTGCCACTGCCTGTGGTGGCGAAGACCTGGGGCAGACTTTGGCCAGGCTGTCCTCGGGATTCCAAGGAACCACAACGGCTTAACCAGCAAATCTCCGAAAAATGATGAATATGTTGGGGTCAGCACAACTAGTGAGGACGGGCCGTTCAAGTATCAAGTGAGTAAATCGACATTCAATACAGATAAGTTGAAGCTGCAGTTGAAATCACAATGTCACAACTTATATTCACTGCTCATTCTTAACTGCCTACCTTTTACATAGTAACTTCCCATAGAAAAGAATAGGCAGTAAAAGAAAAATTAATACCTTTGTGATACTAATGAATGGTTTCCGAAAATCTATGCGCTGTTAGCAAACTTTCTAAAGCCCATGCCTAGACGAAGAACACAAAGCTCACAAAACTTATGCCTCCAGAAAGCCAGTAGTTAAGATTTCCATATATGACATATTCAACAATAAAATATGGGACCTTTTCACTGAAGATTGGAAACGAAAACTAAAAATCTTAACATGCAAATTTTTACTCAAAAACTATCAGGGCAAGGTATGACGAACATCTTCTCAACTCGTAGGTGAGCTTAAGCCAGCTTGAAATTTAGAATTCGAGATACGAATATAAAAATATCTGTAGGAGATCTCAGAAAGAAATTCCCACTTTTCCACCCTTTGCATCATGTACATTTAAAAAAGTCGACTTCTTTCCAGAAACAGCAGCAACGTTTGCCGTCCGATGCCATTGAGAGCCATCCGCGTTCTCCGTATTAGCTCGCCGCCTTGAAGAATCTGCAGAGACCGAACGTGTACCTAAAAACTACACGTAGTTCATTGTTCTTTATATTCTTGCTGAGCAAAAACGAGGTGTTATTTTATTCTTTACTCACTAACAAACTGACGTTTCAGCGGATATCGCCTTATTCAGAGTCTGGAAAGGTCAAGTTAACCGCAACCTACTAAGCGAAACACTTTCATAACCAAACAGAGATACCGCTAAACCAAGAGGCTGGACTATCCTGTCTTTAAGGAAGGCGAAATCCGCCGAAACGTCAGCTAGTTAGTGAATAAAGAATAAAATAACGCCTCGTATTTGCTCAACAAGAATATAAAGCGTTGTTTGATTAATGCCGAGGTTAACAAAAAGTCGCTCGTAGGAATAGTTCCAAAAACGCCTAATTTCGGGCCACCGCACCATATGAGACGCATATTTCGGCAATTTTGGTCTGCATTAAAATCAATACGCATTGTCTACGATTCTCCCAAAGAAAAAACAGCAATCGGTTAATCTTCTAAACAGCAACAGCCTCTATAGTTTTACGAATAAACCTGTTCAAAAAACTTTGAGTGAGTTAAGTATAAAACAGGATACACCTTTTCTCAACCATCCTTGGTATAGCATTTATGAAGGTACCAATTAAGTAAAAAAGTGCCGGAAAAAACGATTTGCGCAGAAACAAATCATTTAGAAATGCATTACAAGCAATGTGGACCGTCGCGAATATGTTACGTAGAAGCTAGTACTTTAGAAAAGCCGATGATTCTTCCCGCTAAATCTTCTGCTCACCGCAAGACTTCTCAAAGAAAAAAAAAAAAAAAAAAAAAAAAAACAATAACCACAAAAAACATTGAACGTATTAGACTTGACATCTAAGGGTAAGTCGAAACAAAAACAACAAATACGATACCTTTCGTACTGATTTTTAACAGCACTCCTTCTTTGCAAGTATCCGCAAAAACTGCCTGAAAGTTATACAGTACACAGAGAGGTTGATAGTTCATTCACTTCTTTGAAACCTAACTATGTGACATCAAATATTATCCCTCTGTGGTTCGACAACAAAAAGCTATAGCGTCTCAACAGAAAGAAAACGATTCGAATTTCACATACCTCTCCATCATCGACAGACTCGTCTAAGAAATCAGCGTAGCCTTCTTCGTCAACTCCACCAATTGTGATGCTTACCACTTGATGCTGTTTTCTTGCTTTTTCTGTTTCCAAATATTTTTTAATGTCAGTGAACAATCAGAAAACACGACTAAATCTTAGGAAACTGAATAGGGTGTAGAAGAACGATTTATTTACCTTCTACGCTATTCGTTAATCTCTCTTTGTCCTTTACAGGATCCACATTTTCATTTTCCTCTAAACCAAGTGGTGAAAATGTAAGTGGAGCACTAACTAATGACCTTAGACCCGAAGTCTGAACGCAATAGAATTGGAGATAATGAAGGCATGAAAAATAATGTGATAACAAAATCCATAACCCATTTAGTTATAGCATGAAGGCATTGAGAAAAAAGTGACCTACCATGCTAATATCTTTCGTCATAAGATGGTGCTGACCAAATTTAACCGATCCCAGATCTGTTAACAAATGGCAATGATCGTCCCAACGACCAAAACACAGATCGACACCGCCAACAAACGCAATCAGTTGATCGACGATGACCAATTTCTCATGATGCGCCCAGAAAAATGTTCCCGTAGACGGATAGTGATCAGGGTGACGCATTACCTGGAATGAAAAATCTCCCATCTCTACAAAAAAAAATGCAGATTACCGTATTCTGTGTGGTAACTAGCCTTAATATTTGGATGAAGAGCTTGTAATGTGCGTTTGCTGTATATGCTGTTTAGACCTAATGCCATTTCCATTTCCTTGTACATCAGGATGAAAATGCGAACTCCCTGGTTCGCTTTTCGCTTAAGAATTTCATCCAATCTCCAGTAGTTACCTTCAAGTGCTGGCCTCTTCATATAAATCTGAAAGGTTCTACTTTATATTCACTCCATTCTTTTAAACGTATAAGAAAAACATAAAGACACTAGGACACCGTGTGGCTACTCTACGAATGCACTTAAAGAATAAATGGAATCCCAAACACGACAACAGGAAAAAAAGAGAAAGGATTCTCTTTGATGGCTTCAATTAAAGAAAAACCTCGAAATTCTTGTTTAATTAATCGAGGTTTGAAACGACACACGGTCAGAGAGCATCACTAACCAGAACGGTATTGAACTATTCATGCAATACTAAACAAATCTCTGTACCTCAGGACTCAACCACCAACCAGCAATAAAAATTTCCTCTCTGGCTAGTTCCATCATATCAGCTGCGTGAGCCATATAAGATCGAGCGTCAACAAACCTTGAAAAAAAACGAATGACTAAATCTTTAAGCAACATTAGTAAAGATTTCAAGAAGTAGTTCTTTGCTACAGTCCAACTATAATGACTAACTAATCCACACCGAATTCTACAGAAGGAAAATTTGGACAGAAAAAACTTGATCGCGAAGGAGAAAGAAAGAGATCGTTTATGAAAAAATTGCCATAAATTTCTTAAAATTTCCCATCAAAATCTTGTTCTATGCCTAAGAAAGAAGCTCATTCTCAGCTTCAACACCTGCAGTTTGTACTAAGCACACAAATTCCGCATGAATTTTTCACTACTTTGTCAAATCAGTTTTAGAGTAAATTAAATGGCGCGCGTATCGCAGTGGTCGAAAGCGCTGTGTAACACATATGGGACTGATCCTCGCGCCCTAGACTCACTAAACCCTCCATCCCTCGGGGGTGGGCAGATTGGCGTTAGACTTGCCTAGGAGGATGGCATCTATGGCTCAATACATCGGTAGGCCACCGCGAATCATTGTAAAGTTCAGATATGCATTCAATCACCTCCAAACGATGCTTAATGAAGTCGAATGCATAGCGCATTTTACAGGAATTGATCAATATCAAGATCTTTATTGTTCTTATTATTCTTATATCAAATTAAAGCTTACCACTTTCCAAAAGAATTTTCTCGGATAGGGAACGAGGAACTGAAACGATGCGGTTGAATCCAAATACTTCCAATTCCATGCATGGCTTGTTCAATGATGGCCTTCCACCTTGCCGTATCTTCTATGCGCCGACATTTAAGGTGCAGTTCACTATAAAGTAACATTTCGGCTAATTTACAGAAGTTCTACTAAAGTACTGATGCTGTTTACCCCACAGAATACTTACAGATATGTATGATCTTCCCGATGAAAATAGAAAAAAAAGGATGTGCACTATTCATTACTATTTAAATAAAATATCGTAAAGAAGTGTAGATAAAACAAACTGCTGCGTATTGAAGATTATTAAACCAGTGGGTATCCCATCAGCTTCTTTACCACCAGCTGCAACCTGAAAGGGCGGTGAAATATAACGGCAAAAAACAACTGGCCTGTTTAAATCGCAGAAAAATAGAGCACTCAGAGAAAAAGGAAGAATGACTACAGAATAGAGATACAAAGAAACTTTAAACCGAGTAGCAACGGCTTGCAATCTACTTCTTAATAGGAAAATACTAATTCAACTGAACTCCACGAGTTACAAAGCATTCTGTGTTAACAGCGATTACCACCTTGAAATCTCGATCCATGAGCAATACGAGGCGAATTTGTTCTGTTCGATGATCCATATAGGCTACGAATGAGTCGCGAACCATCAACCACCTGTAAGCATATAGCATTTAAAGCATAAAACCACAATATGTAGTTAATCACTATCAGACAAATCGGATAAGGATACTCATGATGACCATAGCAGCCAGTGTCACCAATTTTCACATCGTCCATTTGAACGACCAGCAAATTTACCGTTTACTCCAAGGAAGCAGATATCGTACACAACACTGCTTCCAACCGAGAAAAACTCGCGCTCCTCCAGGGCGTTTCTTAACGAAACCTTCAGTGTGCTTTCCTCCCAACTCGTTAACAAACGAGAAACGAGAAACTTCAAGGAATTCAGCCTGAAAGACAATAAAAAAGCTCTGCAAATCTGAATAACATGAAAGAGAGTAGTCACATGGTAGGAACTAATAACACACAGTTTCATGATGATTACGATTTATTGGGATGTGTAGCAGCATTTGCAACCAATTCTCGAGTTGGTCCTAAAAAATCAATAGTGATGGCAAGAAAACGAATATTGAATACTGCACTCCAAATCAAAATAATCCAGAGCTTGTTTCAAATTCGATGATCAAAAGGATTTTGGTACATGGAAAAAGGGTTGTTTCCGAACTACCACTCAAGTACCTTTCGAACTTCTAAGTTCGTCACCATGGAATCCGGTATAATGGGAAATCGTGGCAGACCATGTTTTTTGCGAGTTCGTATTTTCTTCTTCACATCCTTCGGTAGAGCAGCTGTATTCACGTCTTGTAAAATGCCAGCTGAAATAGATTTGCTCAAGAAACGTGTGAATAACATATTGAACAATTTGCACAGAACTAAAACTCACACTGAACCGCTTCTTCCATCTTCATTCGAGCTTCTTCAGAAATTGGAGAAGTGTTTTCAGTTGATGCTATTGGTGCTTTCCCATCAAGTGCTTCTACCTCACGCTTCAATATGGCCGTCTAAATGTTCTCGCAGAGTCAGCTCTCAATTTCGATTTCAAGAACAAATTTACTTCGTCACTTAAACACGAAATTTGAGTGGGAACACCTCACGCATGTCAAAAGTAGTGCATGTCTTTGGTATTACCTAAAAGCTAACATGAAGAGTAAATCTGATGCTTGTAAATATGCGCTACTAGACGTATTGGAGGATTGCCTCTCAGTTGCCCGCAAAAACATAAGCAGTTCTAAAATCCGTGATGATATTTATTTACTCCATTAGATTTGAAGGTAGAGAGAAATAGGATACTTGACAATGAACAGGCCTGGAGGTCCTTTTTTGAATCAAGAAAGAACTTCTACAAAAATCACCATTCCAGAACAAAATTTGGGGGCGACGTTTTGAGCGTAAATTTCCAACGAACGACTTATCTATTCAAAGGGGTCGCCTGTGCTTGGGAAGAGCTCTTTTCCATCACAAACTTCTTCAGAAAACCAAAAGCCCAATGAAACACATACCACTATTGCCACAAAATTTTTTTAACTATGCGATGGACTTCAACCGTAAGGAGGCAGAAGTCCACTGACTCGTTAAAACAAAGATGCCTGTTACGAAGGGCTAAGAACGCACTAAGCCTCTCACACTAATGGCCCAAGCATCAACAATGGAGCTCACAAGACTCATAAATATGAGTCATCTTAACACCTAAGCAAATAATGAAAACCACAAAAATCCTTACTCGTGAGTGCTTTCGTCGATGACTGTTAGGATGGCGATAATATAAACAATCCTCTTTGTGGTCCGGAATAACGTCGATCCCCACTGACTCCAGCATTGCATCAACACGTTCTTGGGCTCTAAAAAAACGCTGAACCATTGAACGTTGAATGAGCCGTAAAAGGAAGCACGACGTCTTTTCAATCCTTAGAAGATAACAATCCATCAAAAAAGACAACGTCACGAACATGCCAGAACTTGATAGCTCGCATTCCCATTTACACCTCCGGGTGGATCTTTGAAGCTCACAAAGTGAAAACCTTAGTACAAGTAAAGTTGCCGAAAGAACATCTCCACTCGAAGGTATAAATGCAGTATGAAATCCTCGAACAACGTAGAAACTTACTCATTCACTTTATGGCGATACAATCTGCAAGTTTTCTTTTAAATCGATCTCAATACACATATAATTGCATCGTATATAACATATCATAATAGGACGGCGTGTAGGACAATGGTCGGAGGATAGACGAGGAATCGATCCCTGCGCCCAAGGCTCACCAAGTACTCCATCCCTCCGAGGTCGGCAAATTGGTACCAGACTTGTCCGGGAGGATAGCAGCACTAGCTCAATACACCGTAGGCCACCGCGACTTGTAGTAAAGGCCAGATATACACTCAATTCAACTCCAACGATCCTTAATGAAGTAGGATGAATGGCGCATCCTTCAGGGACTGATCAAATCCGAAAGCTTTATCCTCTAACCTTTGTAACATAACATGTGCATAATAATAATGTAGACAATAATGTAAACATAAAAAACTCGTGTACTTGGCATCAGTATCGAAATCGTTGTGGGGAAAAAACATATGAACGCAAAAGTAACGAGAAAATTCGCTAACCTACGAACTGGAGCAAGAATCTGCTGAGCAGCTCTGTGGGCCTTCAATCGACTATTAAGAGCCGTAAAATCCTTGTAGTTCCGAACAACACTCCACTTGAATTGTCCGTGTTCTAACTGAATAGTATACCTGGAAATTTTCATGTCTTAGCAAAACCACATCGAATGTTGCAAACCAAAAATTAGAAGTCTTCCCATAGATCCTTGCCAGAAACCTCTACAAATTATGGATTTTTGCACTAGCTTGTCTACAGAATAAACTCTAACGATAAAGCTCAAACAGAGGACAAAGTCGGAAAACGTATGGGTTTTAGGAACATCATTTAAATTAGCTGACTAACTAAGGTCACTAGTACTGCTCGCATTACACTAGGAACTCAAGTCTCGACATAACTCAGGACGGTACTTGAGGTCTCACCCTCTTATTATAAGAGACTTGAAACAATAAAAAGAAACTTGAAACCGTTCGTGCAATAAACTTACAATAGCGTATTTATTAAATGTATTTTCCTGTCAGTATTCCTCTCTACGTTTACAATTTTCGCGTTTACTGGAACTCCAGGAATCCAATAGCCTCTGCGACGTGCTTGCGCTTGCGTTTCGAAGATCGATTCGTATGGAATAATGCCTGAACAGCGACAAATCTCCTTCTTTTCCTTCTATTTTGCAAAACTACTTTCTAAAAGCACATTAAAGAAGACAATTTTCTATAACATCAACTTAGAAAGTAGGTAAGTAAGTATCAACAAAGAAATCATTACAAAGAATCACTGACTCGACTTTTGATTTCAAGAATCATTAAGTAATAACCAACTATCCTGCCAACGGTTTACTGCCTAATCGTGCCTAGGAGGTGTTCCTGGCTATCGGGCTGCGATGTACAGCGGGGGATCCATCATCGCAGCAAGGTCTCCCAAGCTGAGAAGGAGTCCGGCGTCTCCATCAGGAAGACCAGATAAGAGTACACTAACACCAGGATCCACCAACGTCCTTGCATCAAACTAGTCGCATGGTGCAAATCTCCCTCTGATCCACAAAGGCAGCCGACTGCCTGGGGTGTTGGCAACTTAAGGAAGACTTCGACTAGGATGATCTTGGGACACCAGGAAACTAAAATGGCTAAACCAGCAAAACTCCGAAAAAACGAAGGCTATGCTGGGGCCTGCACAACCAGGAAGGCGGGCCATTCAAGTATCTAGGTGTATAAGTAATAACCAACTATATTTCTACTCAAGAATAAGCTGCCAGGATCGACTTTCTATTAACCTCGGCATTGGAATATGAATGTGTCGTTTTCTTGTTCAGCAATCGCGAGGTTTTTAAACAGCATACATTTAGTTCCATAAAAAAACACAATACAATACAACGCTAGCTGACGTTTCGGCAGTATCGCCTTCTTCAGAACCACTTTTTTCGTGACTTCCAATGAGGAAGTTTAGAACAGCTGATTATAGTCGCATGTGGTTGACGACTCGAGAATGACGACAAGAATAAGCATTTTATACTTCTTCGTGGAGCGTTTGTACTGCATTATTACAAAAGCCAAGAATAAAGATGAATCTTTGCCTTTTTTCCCAGGCATTCCAGGGATGGACTGAGCAAGGACTGATGCAATACAATCACAGTATTGAATTTCGTCATCAGTTGAATAATCGCCATCGTCCTGAAAATTTCACAGGTCCAACATCTTACTGTTATAGAATTCTGAACAATACAATCGTCACAAAAAACCCTAAAGACTACAAATTTCAACTATTGTGGATATGATCTGTAAATAGACGAATCCTCCCAACAGTTTACCCACTTACTGTGGCTCCGAGGTGTTCCTAGGTGTCGGGCTGCGATGAACAGTGGGGTGATCGATCCTCTCAGCAAGATATCTCAAACTGAGATGGGCTATGATGCTTCCATAAGGGACCCCAGCTAAGAGTAAACCAATAACAGGATCCACCACCGTTTTGGTATCAAAGTCGCATGGTGGTAAATCTTCCTCTGACCCATAAGGACGACCACTAGCTGTGGTGGCGACGACCTGGGGCAGGCTTTGGCCTGGATAACCTCGAGATTCCAGGGAACCACTGTGGCTAAGCCAGCAAAACTCCGAAAAAAAAGAAACAGATTATGCTGGGGACCGCACAATCAGTAGACACGGGCCATCCAAGTATCCAAGTATGTAAGTAAACAGACGAATACAGTGGGGTAAGATGAATAACAATGTTACCTCCGTGTTAGATTCCTCCTCTTGATAGTACTCATTTTTCTCCCCAGCCGAGGAGATATTCTCCCTTTTCATCTATAATAAAGAAAAACAGTTTTTCGTTTTTTACGTATGTCCTAGGCCACAGTTTCATCTACTAAGCAACCAAAAAGCTTTCATGTTTGTCTCCTAAATATTAAACTTCTTTGAAAATACCAGATAAACGCAGTTGTGGGTTTCTGTAGTTAGAATACTAAACACGCCATAACTAATCATCGTATATCTTTCATTGGTAAGATGACACGAGGTTGATAGAAAGAACTTTATTTAGTTACCGTTTCGGGGCCTTTAACTCCTCAGAGCCGATGGTCCGAGTCGACGGTCCATAGTCGATCGCCCTTCGGCTCTGAAGAAGACGAAGACGTCGAAACGTTAGTCGAACAAAGTTTTTACCAACCTCCTGATAGCACATCAATGAAAAATATAAGCTAATTAGTTAATCCAAGGTAAAGGAAGCTCGGTCTTTGAATAGCTATTAGGAATGTCATCTACGGAGCTATACACCCAGTAAAAAAAAGAATAAAGCTTTCGGCGTTGATCAATCCTTGATGGATGCACCATGCATTCAACTTCATTAAGCATAGTTTGGAGGTGATTTAATGCACATCTGGCCTCTACAATGACTCGACGTGGCCTGTCGATGTATCGAGACAGTGCTGCTAGCCTCACAGACAACTCTGGTACCAATCTGCCGACCCTGGAGGGATGGAAGCTTCGGTGAGCCATGAACGCGGGGATCACGTGTGTTGAAGGGCGCCTCCGAACATTGCGCACGCACCCTAATACACCCAGTAGTGTATTTTATTCATGGAGTTATGCAAAAATAACTAAGTACAACAGCTACAAGGACTTCTGTACTTAAGTATTGCAAAGTTAGGACAACACTTCAAGAAAAAACCTTATTCTTATTACGAACAGGTTCTACATGCACTATGGTCTGGAACGTTACAGAACACTTCAAAACGATTCGCCGAAGTTATTGAGAGCTACGAAATTGTAGAATAACAAAAGCAAAGCTGAATTTGATTGATTATCCAATACGAGGGATATCTTAGGAGCAAATCCCTCGTCTCCGCAAACCCATCAGTAGGGTGCTGAGCAGATGCACCATGTACTAATCCTGCTTTATACTTCTTCAAGTTATATGGATTCAGAAACTCTTGGAGGCTGGGATTTGAGATTCCATGACGAGAATAGGTTTCCGAATGCGCAGGATGAGCAATCATTCATGACTACGTGCTGATTGCTGATGGAGTCCGGTCATCATCACTTAATCCAGCGCCCAAGTGCACGAGCGCCGCCGAGTGGGAACCCGAATCGAAACCATCGGAGGAAAATGGGACTGCGAGTTGAGCTGAACTGGTGATGGCTAGTCTAAAATCCGCTTCTTCTGTGGCGGAGGAAGTTCCTGAAAGACATGATGAGTTATGCGAGAATCTAGAGCTCCATTACAGCGACATACCATACTTCCCAGTCGTTGTGGAAAGAAAAACCATATTCTCAGCTGAAACCGCATCCGGAGAAGAATCGTTCAACTACTGGTGGGACTTGCGCTATCTGCTGGAGACAGCTGTCCGTAGATAAGTGTATCGTTGTGAACGTCCACGTAAATCAGCCTACTGCTATTGGAGTGAAATGCGTAGACTCGACTAAACTCTGTGTCTTTCATGAAAACATCTAATCGTACATGGAGTGGACGGTTAGCTAGAAAGTTGATACACTACACTGGAAACGGTTCCTGGATCGAATCCAGAGACATCCAATTTTCAATTTCTCCTTACTTGAAAACTTTTCCCTTCTAACAGTCACTTTATCTAAAGACCTCATATCAGGGCTAACTCAATTTTTTGACTCACAAACGCAATCAACCCAGAAAATCCAGTGTCTCTAAACGCTAGCCTTAAGAGGTTTCAACAACACGTTGTGATGACGTCACAAATCGATGCGCCATTGTTAAGGTCAACTTAAAAAATAGAGAAGAAAAGAAAAAAGTGTTGCATTCCTTTCTTTTTAAGTTATTATTTCAACTAAGCCCAACCGTGACTGACGAAATGGCAATAGTTCGAGCAACTAGTGTTTAGTAGGTGATTGCGTCCGTTATAATAGAACGTCACGTCTCATCTGTGGAAACCGGTCATATTCTGCCACTGAAACTGACTACATTCGCAAAAATGGTCGATAACCATAACATCAGAACAAAAGTATGATAACTGAAAAGCGCGAGAAAGAAGCTGCCGCCACTCTCAGCCGCCACCTCTCGTTCTCCGACCACTCTCGACGTCTGCGCCTGACCGTGATGTGGTCGTGTCACAGAGGAATCACGAAAACTGGGCCCGTTGGGAGAACATCGGAACGCTTTTTTTGTGAAATAGAGCCATCCAGTGTGGTTTAGGATGTACGAGTGAGAAAAATAACGTCCCAATTGTTAAGTTACCACTGAAGTTTCCTATTCGTCCATGTTAAAAATAACGCATGTGGGAATTGGCGATGAGTAATAGAACCAACAGACTGCAGATTTCACGGTTTGGTTAGGAAGAGGAAAGAGGAGAGAAAAGGAAAACGAGGAACGGGTTCCGGTCGGGCTGGTGAAAAATAGGGTTGAAGTCGTAGGGAAGTGTCTTTGCTGCCCGGAGAACGCAATGTCATTTCTTGTTTCATTTGTCCCGAAATGACATAATATTATTTTCTATGGCAACTGTGGAAACTCATTTTGGAGCGAATCAACGTCGCGAGTGGCCTCCGTCCTGGGAAAAACCTTTCACGAGGCAACAAACCTCAGTTCGATCCAGAAAGGCATACGGATGTGTGTTGTGAAGACCTTGGAACATCTCGGAAATTAGCGATTTCACGGCACTCCAGGGAAAACAGTCTCGGTCAGATGTAGGCCGTTTAGGTGTGTAGGTAACAAGCTTCAACTGATGGAGAGAAAAAGGTCGTAGAGCCCGACATTATTCAATTACTTATGGGCGTCGTGTATTCCACCAAATTCATAGCATCTCGGAGGTGATCGCATACATATTTAGCCTTTAGCAGCACTAGTGTTCGTTAAGCGATTCCTCAAATATTGTATTTTGGTCACCCAGATAAGATTAGCATCAGCTAGTCAACTCCGGATGGATGGAGGGCTTGATTTCCTCGGTAAGCGGGTCGAACGAAAGAGCACGTGTGTATTGCATGGAATCTCTAACCACTGAGCTAAGAGTGCTCCATTTTTGGAGAACTTCAATGAATATTTACTTGGATTTGTTTTGCTGCAAATGTCTTAATAGTTCAAGACTGACTTTCTGAGAACGTCGGCATAAATAGTTGACATATTTATTTATATGACCTTACAAGCCGATCTTTTTGAGTTGATGCAAGCTTGGATTTCGTTGTCGTTGTCGTTGGTGTTGTTGATCCATGGCTAACGTTTCGGCGATTTCGTCGCCTTCCTCGAGCCGTGCTGCCTACTTGGATAGTTGGATACTTGGATTGCCGGACTTCACTGGTAGTGTGGGCCCTGCATAATTTCCATTCTAATTATCTGTTGGTGCTTTAGCCATTGTGGTTCTCAGGAGTCCTGTTATCAGCCTAGCTTAAGTTGCCACCACCCCAGGCAATCGACCACTTGTGGATCAGAGGAAGATTTGCCACAATGCGACTAGTTTGACACCAGGACGGTGGTTAATCCCGATATTGGCTTACTCTTAGCTGGGCTACCTGATGGAAACGCTGGACTCCTTCTCAGCTTGGGAAACCATGTTGTGTGGATGAATCGCCTGTTGTACTTCGCAGTCCGGCATCCAGAAACACCTCCCAGCCACGATAAGGCGGTAAATTGTTGGGAGGAACTTCAGCTTCAGTGAATAGCCTTTCCTAACTCCGACCATGTGATTGTATTTTATCGAAAATCAAAAAAGCAGCATGGATACAACAAAGACCTGCTTATGTCGTCAGCCGACCAGTGAGCTGAGACCTTTCTCAGAGATTCCACGAGGTTCTTACAACCTAACCTATGTGAAGAATATGCCAGGAAGGGTTTGAAAACTGAGAGAAATATCGAGGGCATGAGCATCTTAGTGAGAAGAAGAATTGAGAGTTAACTCTGGAGAGTTTAGTTAATCGATTTATCATCGATGCCGGGTTATCGATAAGCTTAGGATGGTATGTGGTGTACTCACTGCTGATAACGGATGTTTTCTCTTGAAACCAATCATGTTGGATAGTGTACCATAATCAATAGTTTAAAAACATGAAAGAAGCTATGTAACCTCAAAAAATCTGGCTACTAAAGTTAATGACCGCCTCCGATTAATAAACTCTTGTACTCTTGATGAGTTTGTCGTTACCTTACCATTCCGATTCTCTGGATGTTCTTGAACTTCACGACAGTTGCTCTGTATCAAATCAAGGAGGCCACCTTTGTGTTGATCTCACCTGAGTCACTAAGGTAACACTTTGGCTTATGGTTCGTAAAATATTGAGAAAGCTGAATGGAATCATACTGGAATTGGTTTCTTATTAGCTGGACTGCCGACAAGAAATGTTAAACATGTGAGTGACAATTCCAAAGTTTGGTTGACAAGTTCGCCAATCAGGAACACTTTATAGGAATACTGAGTAAGATAAATATGGAGGAGGAAACTAAAAATCTATTACTAAATATTTTTAAAACTCTCTATTGCGCACGGTTTCTGTTCATCTGAAAATTATTGAACAACTTGTACGTAGTACACCTTTGCGATTTCTGAGTTTAATTATTTTCACTTTACGGCTCCTCGGACCTTCCTCATTGAGATCCCATGGTGATTACTGGTGAGGCAACGTGGCGCGTCAACATGTGGCAGGTAGATTGTTAATGGTCGACCAAAAGCGATGACTGCTTCACTGAGACGGTGGTGGATCGAGGAGTCGGACTCTGTGTTTTTGCTGCACCGATTTGGCGCATACTTTTTGCATTTACAAGGACGTATTCTTGCATTTGTGAGTGGGTGTATACTCATTTATGTATGCGGATTCTATTCTACGAGTCAATTCAACCAAAAGCCTGCAATCAAGTAACAGGGAAATATATGGGAGGCAGTTAGGAGTTGCCTCCAACAAATAAGCTCCATGTCCATTCTGGAAGAGCCTGGCAAGCTACCCATGAGTATACCCATCCTCCACGTTCAGAGCCCAGCAAGCTATAGGTAGATATCAAAATGCTAAACGCAGTGAAATAGGAGTGCTTCATTTCACTATCCCCAAAGAGCACTCGATGCGGCAACGTTGGATAGGACAAGTACGGAGAGGCTGCTAAAATTTCAGGGCCGTTCTATGCTGCCTAAATCGCAAAGACTAAGGTGACGATCTGTTTCTATAATGAACGCACACTTTCACTTGGGTCCTTGATAGAAGACAATCATGTAAGCGAGAAGAATAAGGTACGACGCCATCGGACTGGCCGACTCGCCTCCACACATTCGATGCAGTCTCTGCCAACGCAGAAGAACTGTTCCCGAGTTAGGCTATGAACATGAATTCAGTTGAACAAGTAACAACCCGGATTGGACGTTTGCAGTTGAATAGATGTGGATCAATACCGGTTTTGACAACGATCTCCGTCTACGCGCCAACCTTAAGCTCTAACGAAGAAAAAATCCAGACGTTGTACAAGGAATTGGAGAAATTCCACAAAGAAGACCACATATTTTTTAAGCTTATAACTAGAGATTTTAATACCATGATTGGACCCAGAAGAACGTCTGAAGAACATCGCACTGAGGTCAGGGATTGGAATGGAACCAACAGGTAGGGCGGCTATCTGAGTTTGTCACTACAACCGAAAACGTTTATGGTAACTCTCAATTCCAAAAGCGTCTCTCTATGAAGAGTATCACATCGCATTACATGTCGTCCCGTCGATCGCCGAGTGACTCGAGCGGGCGCCAGTAAACCCTTCATTTTTCCCTGTCGCGTGCAAGAGTGGCCCAATGGGTTCTGCTCGCTCTAGGGACTCGCTCAGCATTACATATTTCTTTTACGGTTTTCGTGAAGAACTCTGACCATCGGCCCGGTGGTCTTACAACAGTACGTTTGACGTTCTGAGGAATCCAATCGCTTACGGCTCTTGTTCATCGGTTGTCGTTCGTACGCATTACGTATCCGGCTCACCCTGTTTTCGACAGTTTGACATGAAGAACGGCGCCTTTTATTTTTTGTCTTTGACGTAGATCGCAGCCTCGGATCCCTTTTTTTACTTATCTGAAACGAGATACTCCTAGCATCGTCCTTTCGACTGCACATTCAATAACGCTGAATGACCTTTCACTCTGTCTACGCAGCGACCAGGTTTCTGACTCATCCGTTAAGGAAGGAGGAATCGAGGAGTCGAAAAGTTAGCTACAGACTAGGGTGCGCGTTGTTCTCTTCACTACATCCTCGATACTCTTAAAAGCTCCCCCATGCCGCTCGTTTCCTCGTGCTCAACTCTGGAGCAAAGTCGTCCATCATGTTGATTTCCCGACTTAGATAGACATAACTGGAGCATTTGGAGGTATTCGTTCCGTTGAGCGTGAATTGGGCATACAAAAGCAGTCCCTTCCTCATGAACATCGTTTTTGTGAGATTTAATCGAAAACTAATCTTTCCACATTCTTTGTCAAACTCGGCAAGCATTCTTTCCGCTTGGTTAATATTTGCCGGTATAAGAACGATGTCATCAGCAAAGCGAAGATGGTGTAACTGCCGATCATCGATTTTCACTCCCATATTATCCCATTCCACTGTTTGTGTGACGTTCTAGGGGGTGGCAGTAAATAATTTTTGCGAGATGGTGTCGTTTGCCTAACCCCCTTTTCACGTCAATGTTAATATTTTTGTAGAATAGTGATATCTTGGTTGTGAAATTTTTGTACAGCTCACGAAGAATCCTTATATACTGAGTACTATCAAGGGCTTCCAAGACTGCTTCCATCTCAAATAAATCAAAGGCTTTCTGTAAATCGATGAAAGTGAGACAGAGCGGTCTTTTGTACTCTCGCGATACTTCAATGAGCCAAGTTACCGTGTAGATGTGGTCCATCGTACTAAATCCTCTGCGAAACGAAACACATGGCTGTCCTTCGTCCAGTGTTCTGTCAATCCTGTTTTGGATGACTCGAGTGAAAAGTTTATAGACGACAGACAGCAAGCAGATTGGGCGATAGTGCCGATATCGTGGAGATCACCTTCCTTGAACATTAGCACGCTCTTGCTGAATTTCCACTGAGTAGGGACCTTGCATTCAAACAGGTGACGTGTGAAGAGCCAAGCCAGTGTGTTTACGAGGACTGGCGGAATGTTCTTCAGGTGTTCTGGTCTTATCCTGTCCGGACCTGGTGCCGTTCGATTTTTCACCGACGAAGTGGCATGTCGGATTTCGGAACAGAGAACCAGTGGTACAACATACCGATCCTCCTTTATTTCGGACGTGGCTATCGAAGAAATCCGAGTATGTATCATGTTTTCTCTTTGCTTTTTTTTGGAACATTTGACTGCTCCGTCTGGGCGTCCAAGTGCAATCATCTTGGTCCTATAATTGGAAAAGTTTCGGTAGGCTTTGCGAATTCTCTTCCCAACCTCTGCACCCTTGGCCTAGCTGCGGTTCTTCTCTCGTCTTTCTCTTCCGTGAGAAATGGAATCTTGTAGGATTCCTTCACGTTGGGGTATCAGCTTTTTTTCTTCTGGAGGCAAACGTCTCGTCTCTTGGTGGCTTTCGAATTCTTAGCTTTCATAGCGCCAACATGAAGATGTTGAATGAGACAATCATATTGCTCGTCATTGCTATCAATATGCCATCTTCTTAGGAACGACTGATAATCTGAAAAAGTCTTAGTTTGTGGTTTCAGGACGTCACATCGCTTTTCGAATTTATCGGTTTTTGCTCCTTCTCGTGAGAATTGAAATCTTGCACAGAGGAGTCGTTGGTCTGATCCCGTGTAGAATTTTGGGACAACAGCAAATCAGTTAGGCGAAACTTTTGATTTAACATTATTTGCTCTATTTCGTTATGGTATTCTCCAATCCATTCCACAGATCTCCCTCATAGATCTCATGTCTGTTAGTCGCCAGGCAACGTGCGCATGACACAACATAACGATGCTAGGAGTACTTTGCATCACGCAAGTAAGGGGAGGAATGCGAAGTTCCGACCTTCGTCAACGGTAAAAGATCAGAGATGCTACGAAGTACGCTAAAAATCGAAAATCAGGTGGGCTGCCCACACGGTGCTCCTTGATGGCAAACGATAGATAAAAGCAGTCAGCAACTAGTTTTTCTATCTCAATGTGGAACATACTGCAGGAAGACCCAATGTTCAGAGTTTTTCACGAATACCCTAAACGAAAGGTATGATGCTCAACGAGTTTCTAGAGCGAGCAGAACCCAGTGGGCTACCGTTGCATGCGACAGGAAGAAATGGAAGGTTTCCTGGTACCGGTTCAAGCCACTCGACGATCAATGGAACGACAAGTGACGCAGGTGATAAGATTCCTCCACAAAAATCTTAACGATGGTGAAAAGATCGTTCAAGAATGTGATTAGGATATAGTGAAAGCTAGAATAAGATCTTCACTAAGAACTCATAACCAGCAGTTTAGAAGCACCAGTGAGTAAAATCGGAGCGTAACAACGGTTGGAACATTAATGTGCATGGAATTTCACACCGTGTAACTGACACAGGCCTAATTCGTCTCAATCGAGATTTACAGCATATACGGCGAACGGCGAAACGGCGGCGAAAAGTCTAAGGAGTTCAGGTGCTGGTTTTAAATCTCAAAGCGTCTTCATCATAAACAGCAGAAACCTGTTCAGAAATCTGGGCAATGTGGATAATGTGAACGGCAGCGATGATCGCTTATCGACAGAGTAGCTGATATCTAAAGAAGTGTGGCATAAATATGAAGAAGGACCTTCCTCGTAACAAGTGTTCTATAGTAATCAAGTTTCTCGTTACATTAACTGAATACATCAGGAAGAAAGTAAGGGAAATGTCACAAGCCTGTAGGTTTGCCTCTTCTTTGCGACACTTTTGTCACAAAGTCGTTGGTTGCGCTGTAGCTAAAAATTTCGCCTATTACACGCATAGGAGTTGGTTCTACAACGTCCTAGACTTACTAAGCAATCCATTCCTTCTCTGCCTACTATACTTTTTCACGGCAGGGTAGGATGTGAAATACAATTACAACGATGCAGAGAAATTTAAAAACTTACATCTCGGGCCGGATCGAACCACGATTACCCTCTTTGGGGGCTCGTGTTTTACACACTGCGCCACCGAGGCCCTTGCTTTGCGTTTCTCTCAGCTAGTTTTCTACCTAAAGTAGGCCGCAAATAAAAGGTTAACATTGTGATTTCGACTACAGCTTCAGCTTAACTGTGTTCAATGCCGACTTGTGCTCCCCAGATCAATCTTTTCGACGGGTGATTGCTGATGGCAGCGCTAGGTAGAAAACTGAGAGAAAGGCAAAGCAAGGGCTTCGGTGGCGCACTGTGCAAAACGCGAGCCCCCAAAGAGGGTAATCCTGGTTCGATCCGGCACGGGATGTAAGTTTTTTGAATTTTTCTGCATCGTTGTAGTTGTATTTCAGATCTTTTCCTGACATAAAAATCTTCTCATTTTTTATTTTGCTAGGTGTTCGTTTATACATTTATACATGATGGTCATTTTTATTTTTTACCTTCGTGGAAACAAAGCGATCAATTGCTTCAAAAGCGCATCGAGCACATGGACATTGTTAGCACAAGCCTGAGGCAATCAACGCGTTCGGGGTTGATCAATCCCTAAGAGATGCGCCATATACTCGACTTCATTAGGAAGCATAGAGGTTATCAAATGCATTTTTGCCTCCTACAATGACTTGTAGTGGGCGATTGATGTATGCGGTTAGTGCTGCTGTCTCCCAGACAAGTCTATAGTATTTGGCGATCCCAAAGGGATGGAAGGCTTGATGAACCAGAAGCGTGGGTTCGAACCGTAGACCGCGTGTATATCGCAGATCACCTCTAACCACTGTGCCACGCGCGCCCTTTTTTGCCGCTTCCCATATAGGAATACTTATTTAGCTGCTGAGATGGCCCGCACTCAGATGTAGTGCACTTTACCACTAGCTTAAGTCGATTCGTTACCTTTCAGGCAACATCTATGTGGGTGACGGTGTTAGGCTGCGTGGTCAGTTGCGACCTAAATATCAATCGTCTTCTTCCATCATTGACATGCTGGATGCTGGTCGAGTATTCTCCTCTCAGGAACAGCGCAATAGCTTATTTGCAGCTTTCTACCAAAGCCAAATGCTAGCTTTTGTGAATTGAAGAACGATTTGCTGTCTTCGTCCCGGATTCTTCCACGACTGTAGCATTTCTTATGCTGGCAGTGACTACTGTAATAACTCGATCGATCGACCGACCGGCTATTTGAGGACAGTGTGTGAGGAAGAATATGAATTATTTGCGTATAATTGGGTAGCACGTCTAAAATTGAATGAGGAGCATCTCTACTAATGAGCAGGACAAACGCACCAAAACAAGAAACTCGTTTGGATAGAAGACGAACGTCATCAACGAGAAAGGAAACAACAATTTTGGAGAAGTCTGTCTCTTCGTCTTTAGATTCACAACGGATTGAATCAAATTGATTGATGACTGGATGGTTTCTGAAAAAAGTTCTAGATGAATTTCCAAATCGAAACTTTCAGGCACAGAATTTGGTGACAATTTATCCTTGTCGTTAAGCATGGTTGATTTTTTGCAAAACGCAAAAGATACGAAGCCGGTGGTCGACAAAACGAATCAATGAACAACCAACAAATAAAGGAAACACTCTGCAAAGGTGTTTTCCTTGGATAAAAACACCTTTAGGTTGATCAGCGTTGTCGATTCTATCATTACTAGTAAAGTTAGGTCTATCATGAAGAGATGTTGAAGCAAATTGTTGTCCATTTCTTATTGTTCGCCGCTATTGAGGCACTACTTTGTTACAGGTAAAACAATACTTTCCACGGTAAGAGAAGTCGATTCATATTTAGTGAACACAATACCACAATTCTAAGTATCGGTGGGCTTTAGGAAGAACAGGGTGTGGTAAAGACGAGAGGCTGAACTATTCCTTTCCTCGCAACTGGTGGTTTCCACCAACTAACGACAGAAATGTGTAGATTTCTGCTAAAGCTATCCAGAAGTCAAGAATTTGTCTGAGTACTGATTAAGTGGCCGTTGAAAGCCACGATGAAACCTTTGAAGTCTTCCGTATATGAGTAGACAGCTTCTTGAACTACGACTACTTTTGTACAATGCCTATCGATCGACTACGTGTAGTGCATGTTTAGGAAGTGTTATACAATTCAAAATAATTGGTTTGTAGTTTGATTCCGCCGATCTGCTCAGATAAAGCTTTCCATCCTTTCGGTGCTTGGTAATTAATACCAGACTTTACAGAGGGACGTGAAAGACTATCTTGGTAGATCGGTGGGCTCACAACAAGTCCCTGTATAGGTGAAACATGCATTCAATCACCTTTATGATGCCAGGAATGGAAGTGAACGCGTGGCTTATTCCTCAGAGTTTGAAGGCTTTTCGCTTTTATTCTTTTGTCTACCGGTCAACAATGATTTATACGTTAGTGGAACTGCTCACTTCTGTAATACTTTAGCAACAAACAACGCTTGTGTTTATGCACAAGAAAATGTTTAATGTTTAAAAGCGTAACTACCTCATTTCAACTCAATATTCAGTGGTAAAAAAGACTACAACGATACTTGGGCGAATGGAGTAATTTTAAAGAAAAATTGCGAAAGGAGTGACATTTGCTTTGTCCAGGTGAATTTTGTCTTATAATATTAATTTTCTAAAGAGTTTCTATTTTCATACACAGTAATGGACATTTCTATTTCTTGGATATAAAATTAAATTCATAAAACCCTGACATTTTCCGTGACGTGAAAGTAGAACTGATACTAGTATAGGGCACTTCAATTGAGGTAGACAACCGACCGATCACACGCGCACTCTGAATTGACATAACTCACTTAATCTGAAAATAGCAATGAACTCAAAATCGTTGAAACAGTCGTCCTTTAGAATCATGTCAGCTCAAATGAACAGTTTTCAATTAGTATTTCTTTACTGATGAAGAATTCTCCTTCTAGGTGAAGATTTCATCGACTGGAAATTCGTCGTACATCCTAGGTTGTACAGGAGAGAGAAGTAACGTCACAACCATCAATGTCACTACTGTTGGATGTGCAGTGGGTTCACAGCTTTTCATTTCCTTCTAAGCAATACAATAAAAAAAAATACAAACCGTCCTCTTTTACAAAACTTTCCACTCCCATTTCATTAGTTTCTTTGAGCAATTCCTCAAGTTTTTGCATTGCTAACGATGTTCTCTTCAGAATTTGAGCTCAAACTTGGAAGAATAGTGAGCAGATAATCTTGGGCTAACTCTCGAAAAAAAATCAAGAGAGACTTGGGCATAAAGGAAAAGCGTGTCGCTCTAAAATAGGAAGAAAAAACAATCAAAAACGAACTCGTCTGACAAATTTCGGATTCATACTTTACCATTTAAGGAAGATTTCATGAAGAAACTCCTTATAGAAACGACTTTTTTAAAATATACATGACGGGACATTATACAGTGAAAGTAATTCCCTTCATACAGTTCGTGTTTTGCATCCATCATTCACGACGACTTTTGAATTTGCTCCTGAGTTCGGATGATACCTCAGAATTTAGGCCTTCTTTATAAATGTCCTTGAATTCAAGCCAAGTTGATTCTCTCTGAAAGCTTGCAACAGCCGTGTTAACGCTTTCGCACATGGGTGGGAAGAAGTGGGCTGGTTCCACTGGAGTCTGTTACCAATTTCCTGACCACGGATTAATAGGAGGCTTGGTGGCCCGAGACGGGGTCGAGCCGGGATGTTGCACGTATTAAATGGCATTACTACCATTTCTCAACAAGACGTGGGAAAAGCGACTAATTTTATTAACTTTTCCAACGATGCTTTTAGAAACAATCTGAAGAAGGGCATAACACTGTGATGTATTGCGTATGTAGCTACACTATGTGCAATGTTGATCTTCTACTGAATAGGTCGGTGTTCTACTTCGTTTTATTCCATTTTTTACAATTATTAAATTTACTTACCTAATTTTTTAACCTAAAAAATAGGTTGTAATCTGCTATCTACTAACTAGTTGTGACGAAAAACATGTACCAACAATATTATTATTATGTTAACCATATTGATAGAATTACTTGTGTACAGACATGGTCTAGTTGTCCTTATAAGTAGCACAGACCATAGTATAATTTAGTTTGGCTTAGCGTCTTTTTCTTCTTAGTTCAAAAGAATTTTTTTCTCACATCCCAAGGTCGAGCCGCTCGGGGTTAATAACAGGTCGTAACCACAGGCCGTAGCGACCACTTGTTCGAAATGATATTTGCTGCCTCGTTGACAGTACTACTAACAGATTCTGTCATTGGCTAACTAACTCTTGGACGAACATCCGGTTCAATCTTCAGGGTTTCCTATCAACTTGAAAGAAGAGCTGTCATCCGCTCCGATGAAGCGATAAACCATTAGTGATAGGCAGAAACGGTTTAAAAATTTAAAAATGAATGGGAATTTATCATGGGTAACTAGGAGGATGCTGATCCTCGTCATTGGGGATGAAAAAGTGGGCAGTGGATAAAAGTAAAAAAAGACCTTTATCAGGGCTATTCAATTTGTGGACACTGGAGGTAAGATTTTCAACTGAAAACTTCTGCTTTAAAACAGTTTAAAAAAGACAATTAGGATAAACTGTTTTTCAGTGTGTCCATAGAAAAACCCAAAAATGTTTCCAATTATGGGTCTAAAGTAATACTCAAACCACTCGAGTGTTTCAAGGCCAAACTTTGGAATTGGTATTTATTACGGTGTGATTGTGTTCTTACACCAATGTTGTGTTATTTTATCCTTGGATTTGCTACGTATTTAATTATAAAAGTAATGCAGAAACCTTTTATTAATTGGTTTTTTTTTAATGGCAGGGTATTTGGCGAAATATAATCATAACGAGGGTGAATTATTTGCAAAACTCCGGACCGTTGGTGTCTGATGTGGGGATCGAACACGCTATTACTCTTTCCGGGGAGTAGCGCGTTCACCACCACACCATGCGGGTCCTTATTTTCGGTTTTCTCTCAGTCCTGTTCGCTACCAGCTCATACCCTGCCAACAAAAAAAACAAGCAATAAATAAAAAGTGACTACATTTTGTTATATACCACAGCTTCAGTTTAACTGGGTTCAGTGTCGATTTGTACTCCCCAGATTAGTCCCCTTGACGTGTGACCGCTAGTAGCACCTATAGGTCAATAACATGGTTGAGAGAAAGGCGAAAGGTAATACTCGCATGGTGTGGTGGTGAACGCGTTAGCCCCCGGAAAGGGTAATAGTGTGTTCGATCCCCATCGCAGACACTAGCGCTTCGAAGTCTTGCGAATATCTCAGCTTCATTATAAAATCACTATTTGTAATGTGAAGGTCAAGCAAAATTCAAGAAAATCAATATTGTGGATGTCTTACAATGGTGTTCGTTTGCGTGCTTGCTCGTATTGTATTATATAGTGTGATTATTTTATAACCTATTTAACATAATGATAAACACCCAATTCATGCACACTATAATCTAATAGCTATTAGTAACACAAAGTGCACGCCCTGCATTGTATACGATGCATTTGATGCGGCCATAAACTTTAAAGCAAAATGACTTTGCATGTCTTCCCTCCTATGAAGACACAACTCGATACGGAGTTGAAAATGTCTTGGGTTGATCTTTTCTTATAGAATACAAGTTATAATTCGAAGTTCTAATCTGCTGAAGCCTATTACATAAATACCTTCCATCGCATTACTTCGAAGCTCTAATTTCGAACACGAAAGTAGATGAACAATGTGTATTCGTCCAGCAAGAAATGATGATGTTCTCCAGCGAATCGTTTTGCTTTGCATTTACTACCTTCTGTGTTTGAAGCATTAAAACTTAAACTCCTTCGCCAACTTTTTGAAAGTGCTAATTCCAAGTACATTCAATTTAAAAATGCTTTATAAAAATAATGTGTGCAACTAATGAGGTAAACCCAATCCTAACCCTTTTATTTACTGCCTTTTTCTTTTTAATGGCAGGGTATGTTGCGAAATATAACTCGTATATAATGCTGAGATATTTGTAAAACTCCGGACCGCAGGTGTATGCGGTGGGGAACGAACGCGCTATTGTCCTTTCCGGGGAGTAGCGCACTTCACCACCACACAAATGAAGTAAAATTTTTTTTTAAATTCTAGAAAGAACCAAGTGCCTGAAATGTTGCAATGACCGAGAAATTCTCGTCACTTGTCGAAAAAGCAGTGTCAGCAGCTATATGTTAATACAATATGTGAGTTTCGATTTAGGTATCCAGAAAGTGTGACTCGCCTTCAGTGGGTGTTAGCACATCCATCATGGGATCCAGAAGATTCCATTGAGGACTGCACGATGACGTGAATGTCGATGTCGAGTCATACAGTCGAGCAATAACGCTTGTTGCACAGCCGAGTCACAACCAGTTACATCTTGTGTCTTCAGTGAACCAATTATTAATAATGTTTTCACGTTTTCCGTGCATGTTTTTAATTCAATTGGTTTAATAAATATATTCGAAAGGCAACCTGAAGTACTGTGCAGAAAAGGATAAAGCTCTCGACGGTGATCAATGTCTGAGGGACTTTATTAAGCACCATTTTGAGGTAATCGAATGCATTTCTGGTCCATACAATCACTCGCCGCTGACTATCGATGTATCGAGTCGGTACTGCTGTTCTCGCAGGCAGTTCTCGTAGCAATTTGCCGACTCCGGAAGGATGGAAGGCTTGGTAAGCCTGAGGCGCCGGGTCAAACCCAGTTGTATTGCGGGGCGCCTCTAAGCACTGCACAGCACGTGCTTCTCACTATACCATATGTCCTTTAATCGCACGGTTTTTATCTTGTTCCTATCCTTTTAACATTTCTTCTCATGTTCATCTTCAACCGTGCCTCGAGCGAGCATCAACGAGTTTTCCGTTCGTAACCGTCACACTTCACGGAGTTAGCTATCTACTTCTCTTTTGATGAAGACAAAGAGCAGAAAGGCATCTTTTCTATTTTATTAAAAAATAATTGGATGAGTGATTGGCCACTGACGTTCCTACTATCCGCATCAAAAGTTGCTGCAGTAAATTCCAGTTTTCGCTGCTTTCTAGAGATGCTATGGAAGGAAGTGAATGTGATATTTTTGCTCGAGGTGGCTATTCGAAGTGCTCCTAATAGTTTGTGGTTTAGCTGAACTTCCGAATAGCACATGTTTGGTAATGTATAGCAATGTACTCGTTATTTAAGATATATAAGAAATTTATGGAGTATGGCGACACACACATACCTTTCAGCCAATCAATATGCACACTTTTCACTGAGACGTGTTCCGTTACGGCAAGTAAACTTTGGCACGTTTTAGAGATTTATGAAAGGACAGAAAAGTGAGCCTTTACTTGTCTATAGACAAAATTTTACGACAGTGAGTTCGCTCATTCTACTTGGAATGTGATTTATATCAAATAATTCAAATATACGTTTGATTCCTCCGAATGTATTAGTGGCTAACACGCATCACCACTTAAAGTGCTTCAACGATGTCTTAAGAAATGTATCTACCGTATCCACAAAATGTAGGCGAATTACGAAGATTTTGTATCTCGCCTTCAATTTCGGGAAGAGACTGAGTCCGTTAAGTCTGTGCAGTTGGCGACAGAGAAATCAGGAAAAGCTTAGGTGGAGTCTAAGTGCATGGAAACTCCGTGACAACGATGGACATCAATGGTGGAGGCAATGGTTGCACAGTTTCCTCTATAATGATTTATGGATCGCATGAAGTGCTATTCACAGATCAACTTAATTTGGGTGAGAAAACTAGTATCTAACAGCCTTTAGAGCTAGGGCACTGCACTAGCTTATATTGACGATGATATCTGTGCAGGCACTTTTTATTTATTGCCTATTCTTTTTCATCGCAGCGCCGTGCATTTTGCTCAATTCGTGGCGCAGTATAACGATCGGATGCATATTTGTCCTACCCAATGACTTTCAGGAGAATACAGATGCGCCAAATCAGTGTTTTACTCTCCTATGCATGTCTGGTATCAATTCGTCGACTCTGAATGCATGGAGGGGTTTATTGAGCTCAGGGTGGGAGATCGGGCTAAGACCACTTTGGCATTCCATGATACCTATCACCATTGCCGTTCGTTTTTTCGCATGCTTCATTGCATTAGAACTTTATGCGCGGATTCGGCTGTCACTTATGGTGTCTCTAAATGGCAACGGAGTTTATTCGCCCATGAATTCCGGGGTGGCTTCAAGTACAGTGTTTTCATGTTTTGGCACAGGCATTCGCCTGTTTTTACGGATAGTGAGATTATCCCAGAGAAGTCTGGTGTCAGTTTGTTGACTCGAGTGGGGTGGAAGGTTTGTTGCCGTCGGACGCTGGTTCGGGGCAAGAGTACTGTGCTTCTGTGCTTCAGTCATTCACCAACCAAGTAAGCAAATTATGGCAAAGGCGTAGGTGAAAGTCAGCAAAATACTTATTAGTCGAAAACTTTACATATGCATAGTTCTTCTTTTGATCTACCTGAATTTGAATACTCAAAAAAAGGAATTGATTAAGAAACTTTACAAATCGATTTCAAACTATTCATCATTTCACTCATTACATCTTCATCAAATCAATTTTTATTGAATATTAGACGACACCCTCGAATACAGTATACTCAACAGATCGATGATATTTATAACCACTGGAATGAGGACTGCTCTTCTTTTCTTGTTACTGTGGTTTTCTTCGCCATAACAGTAGCCGATCAGTAAATGTTTTTAGTGAAGATTCCTTTAGAAGAATCGTCGACGATATCCAATCATTCGGTCGTCTTTGTTTAACAATCGACATCTTTCTGGATAGAATATGCACCTGAAATACAGTTGTTTATTGTTTTCAAGAGAGAATTCTCTTTCCAAAGCTTCGGCTTCTACTTTTGTTTTGATTGCTCGCGTAATTTTAAGTCGTTCAGTTTTTCAAGGCTAATGAGAATCCAGTGTTTTTGTTTTCATCGACACCCTTGACATCAATTGATGCTATTCCTCAAATCGGAGGTCTTTTTCTTATATTTGTACGACACTTAAGCATGTTTTTCCACTATTAGCTTGTTTATTTATTAAGCCAAACTTTTTATGGAGCCTCTTTTTCTTCGATCCTCCCGATTAAGTGTGGCATTTGTCACAGTTATGTTATTTCGCGCACAAAAACAGCTTGGACGAAAGAGCTTCAGTGGCTTTGCCTACCTGTGTCTCTTCAGTAGTTTCTGGGCATCTAAGGGTTTCCTTCGATGAGTAGCTCATCTACCTATCAAACTTCCTAGTTTTACATGATTTTTCCTTTCATCCTTTCAATTTCGCGCGACATTTTTCCTCTTTTGAATTATTCAGGGCTCTAAGTAAAATCTAGCTCTGCGACTAAATTGATTCAAGTTTTTCTTCGAAACCGACTTTCCTTGAACCTCGGTATCAATAATCAATATGTATTCTTTCTTTGATGAGCTAACACGAGGTTGATAATGATATTTATTCATTTTCGGCTAACGTTTCGACGTCTTCGTCTTCCTCAGAGCCGGTGATCCAAGTCGATGGTCCGTGCTTGTTGTTCGTCTCTACGTTGCAGCTTCGCCTTCGTGTCGAGTCAGGCCTTCCTCAGTGAGCCATCTTCTCGAATCAGAGATCTAAGGAAGACGAAGACGTCGAAACGTTAGACGAAAATGAATAAATACCATTATCAACCTCGTGTCAGCTCATCAAAGAAAGAATACAAATTGATTTAAGTGTTCAACTAATGGTAGCATATAGAAGGATATTTCGGTATTTCGTGTTCGTAATTGGAAAGTTTCTCATTCGTGATATATTTAGATCGCGTTTTTCATTTAAAACAATCTCATTACAGAGTACGCGATGTGAGCCTACAGTGTGTACACCCACATAGCGCCATATTTGAGTCGTATACAACTCACACTTGTTTCGATTGTTTCCCTGTTCTTGGCGTATGAACCCTTCTTAAGGTCTTCCTTTTTTTTCAGAATTCAGTACTATCAACTAGTTCCTTCTGTAATAAAAGCGAGCGGAAAAATTGAATAGTTTTCTAGATCTAATTTTGTATAAACAAGTGTAAAGTTAGAAAGGAGTTATTCACAGGGATAGGGATGAATAGGGACTAGAGATAAACATGAATATGATTCATGCATGGATTTTCTGAGCCCAATCAATGAATAACATTACTATTGTTAGTACTATTAATATTCACTGCTTTTCTTCAATAAGCCAGACACGAAGTTGGCATTAAAGAATTTATTAGGATACAATAGCTGACGTTTCAGCGGTTTCGCCTTCTTCGAAGCCTGGAAAGGTTAAATTGAGATGAGATCTACTTAGCCAAACACTTTCATAATCCTATCAGATGAAACTTAACAAGTAAATCTGCATTCGCATAAGAAACAGCTTCATTTAAACACCCACCGTTTTATTCTTTGCAAGTATTTCAACTAGTTGATGGTGAACCAGCCGCACCTGGGCGGCTACCTGGGCGAGGACTGTGCCTGGGTTAAACCATGGAAACAGCCCGAGGTATGGCGCGAGGCCACGCATGATAACAAGACACTTCTCCTTACTTTATACTTTTCCCCTTTTACAATAACGATATGATGACGTCTCTGAACGGCCGCTACAATGTTCCATACCCAATAACAATCATTCTAAGTACGAATCGTTAATGTGAAGTTGTTTTTTTGAGTTGATTGAAGCGATAAAGCAGTGTAGTTTATAAATTAAAAATAGTAGTATAACAAAAAGTGCAATGAATATGGTGAAAATAATAATTCTAAACGTAATATACTTCCGTGTCAAAACTTTGTAACGCCGATCTTAAGATGAGATGAGAGGCGATGGAAATGAAAATGACGGTAGAGACCCCTTCTGAATGAATACGGAGATTCAAAACTCATCATATAGCACAGATTGGCGAGATTAACAAAAAAATTTAGGCTTTTAAAACTTCTAAATGCAATTCCTGAAGTAGGAACTCTTCACATCCAAACAAAAACGCGTTAGCCCCCGGAAAAGGTAATATCAAGTTCGATTCTCACCGCAGGCACCTGCCGGTCGGAGTTTTGCAAATATCTCAGCACCATCGTAGTTACATTTCACATCATACGCTGCGATGAAAAAGAATAGGCAATAAATAAAAAGTGCCTGCACAGATATCATCGTTAATATAAGCTAGTGCAGTGCCTTGGCTCTAAAGGTTGTTAGATACTAGTTTTCTCACCTAAATTAAGTTGGAAACCAGAATGGAGAACGGCTTTAATCAACCTCTTTAGGGAAGATCCATGATTTCGGTATACACTACATTGGCAGCAACGGTTTTTGATTTCTAGTGCTATTTTTCAAACATTCAACTGTTGTTGCGGTCATCTTCTTCAATGATGTGATTGAACCTATTCGATTTCTGGCTCCAAGCGATTTTTGGATTACGGAATGTTTTCTACGGCACACTGTGGACGAATTGGAAAGTCACAATGGACATAGGCCATAAGGAAACGGAGACTATAGAAAATGGGAGACTGGCATAACCGTTGACCCTTGATTCATTCAACTATTCAAGTATTCACGTTGGTAATAAACATTTCAGGAGTCGCGGAAGTAAAAGTTCAGGACCGATAAATGGTTCCCTTCAACACATTTTGCTTATGAACAAGCAGAAGGTAAGAAAGTGTGTTGACATACGGTGTCTGGCGATGACCAATTTTTTATCAATGCACAATGAATTTGACTCCACTCGTAGAACCACAAGTGGTTGAATGGATATTTGGCCTACATAATGAATGTGACCTGTAGAGGTTTACGATTTAACATTTCAAGGTTTTAATCGTATGAGACCAATCAGGCACGAGTTTGCTAACCCTGGAGGGACGGGGTGTTTGCTTTTCAGGGAACTTGGTGTCGAACCTGTCACCATGTAGGGACCTCTAACGACTGCAGTGCACACGGCTCTATTAGCAAAGTAAAAGAGGATGCTAGGAAAGAATACAAAAGCCGGGTTTCAAAACTTCAGAAAGGATTTTCTCGTAAAAAAAATTATGTGCGTAAAAAGGTGAATGTGATTATTTTTCTTTCCCTATCAAAATCTCTTTTGCGATCGACCTTAAAACAATGTGTGAAATCCGTTGCACATTCAAAGCTACGATCATTGCTCTTTTTTTCTTTGTGAGAGTTTTGTTGACTAGACATTTTTTGATACATCCATCCAACAGAAAGCGAAAAGGAAGTTGCTATGGGATGTTTTCCAATTTTTCTTGCTTTCGTTGTAGAAGAAGGCAATGTACTGAAACTGTCACTAACCATGAAGAGTATGACGGTGCGATAGCACGAATATCTCGCAACACAGCGTCAACGGCTTGATGTTCTTCGAGACCGTATGCTAATGAGCACAAGAAAACGACAGAAAGCAAGAACAACATTTAGTCACGACGGAACTAAACAAAAACTATATACGTAAGAACATCACATATTTGCGGCAATGACACGAGATAAAGTGACTAGCGAAGGACGATGGGCGAGAAACGTGCCAAAGAGCTGCTCGTTCGTTATTGGCTAGCACGAATCGGCCAATGGCAGCAGTGGGCCTGAACGGGTTGGGGGCTCGTCGATCGAGTCTCCACTAAGCATTCGCGATGGTCATATTAAGAAAATATGCGTAGAACATGATTATAGCACAAGAATATTTTGATTCAGACTGAGTTTTAATGAAGAATTTATAAAATGTAAAGAAAGTAACTGATATAGTTATAAACATGGAACATGACAGAGGAATCTCATTTAGGTCGACCAAGGAAGAAAAACGGGATACCTTAGAAGGCTATAAGCTTAACAATCTAGAAAGCGAATCGAATGAGATGTTAGGTCTAAGGAAGTAAGTGAATCAAAACATGAATTTGAATATGATCAGATAAATATGAGCCGTTGGAATCTTTCACCAATATCTTCTGAATCTGTACAGTTTTGAAGGAGATGATGACGTGGAAACGTTAGCCATAGCAAAAACTTCTAGATATCTTCCGAAAACGCTGAAGCTTAACACAAGATCTTCCACTAATTTGTAGCATTCAATTATGAAGAACAGCTATCCGAATTGAAAATAAACAACAGCTGACAAGGTGTTGTTAAATTTCATTAGTACCGAATATCACAAATCGGGTAGAGTGTGTTAGATATAAGACACCACCTTATCACCTTCTTAAAAGCCTAATCGAACGGAATTCGCTTAATTTTTTACTGGTTCCTTGGCTCGATTCACTTAAACGACAAAAAGTATATACCCGTTGTACAAAACTCTTCATTTGCTAGTATTTGCTAAGGAAGGATGCTGAGAGGTAATCTAGAACAGAGAGGTAATCTAGAACATCATACCCCTACGAGTGGAAAGCTGCCGCCGCAACTACTGTGAAAGACGAAAACACAGATGTCATACATTAGTAAGGCCCTATATTGTCTTTGTAGATCACTGTCACGATACTATGAATAGCGTTGAATAAATGACGCACAGATAAGAAATTAATCGGCATTGAACACATTATCATTTGTACTCTAAGACATTCTTCGTGAGCTGTACAAAATTTCACAACCAAGTTATCACGATTCTACAACGATATTAGCATTGGCGTCAAAAGAGGAGTTAGGCAAGGCGACACCATCTCGCCAAAATTATTTACCGCCACCCTCCAGAAAGTCATCCGGACATTGGAATGGGATAATATGGGAGTGAAAATTGATGGTCGGTAGTTATATCATCTTCATTTTGCTGATCACACCGTCCTTATAACACCAAACATTAGCCAGGCGGAACGTATGCTTACCCACTTTGATAAAGTCTGTGGAAAGATTGGTCTTCGACTAAATCTCACAAAAACGATGTTCATGAGGAACGGATTGGTTTCGTATGTCCCATTCACACTCAACGGAACGAATATCTCGGAATGCTCCAGTTATTTCTATCTAGGTCGGGAAAACAACATGTTGGACGGCTTAGCTCCAGAGTTGAGCAGAAGGAAACAAGCGGCTTGGGGAGCTTTCAAGAGCATCGGGGATGTAGTGAAGAGAACAAGGAACACCCGACTCCGTGCCCAACCTTCTCGACTCAACGGTGCTTCCTGCCCTAACTTATGCGTCAGAAACCTGATCGCTGCGTAAGCAGGATGAAAGATCATTCAACGTTATTGAACGAGTAGTCAAAAGGACGATGCTAGGAATATCCCGTTTCACAGAAGTGTGGGAAGAGATCTGAAGCGCCGACCTTCATCAACGATCAAAAATCAAAGATGCCGTTCTATACGACAAACGGTCGAACATAAGGTGAGCCGGACATGTAGTGAGTGTGAACGACAACCGATGGACAAGAGCAGTTAGTGACTGGAATCTTCGGGATGTCAAATGTAGTGCAGAAACAATCTGATGGCCGATTGGTCGCTCTGTCGCCAATCTGGTAATCAAAGAGTTCTTCACGAAAGCCCTAAATTCAATACTAATCGTAGAAGAAAGATATGATGCTCAACGAGTCCCTAGAACGAATAGAACCAATTGGGCTACTCTTGTGAGCGACATTGAAAAAAATTGGAAGATTTATTGGTGCCAGTTCGAGCCATTTGACGATCAACAGGACAACAGGTGATAATATACATAGTCCGTTACTAATCTTCGCTAATCGTCAATCTTTAGCAATCATTAATCACTTGACCATTCTAAAGATTTCCGAGCTACTTAGTCCAACATGATTAACTCGAACTGGTAGTTTTTCATCTTCTTTCTCCGATTTTCTGTAAAATTGCCGTCCATTCACTAATGGAATAAACTTTCCGATTCTTATTGAAACAAGTTCAAAACTATAAAATCCATAATCCAACAAAAATATGTACTCAACTCCAGAAAACAAACTGCACCTCTTTTGATCAGTTCGAGAAAATTACTGTAAAAATTTGACTTTTCCTAAAGCAGAATAAATTGGTAATTTCGGAACCTGCTTTTAACTGTTAATGTTTGCTTTTTGTTGCATTTCTTGAACACTCAAAAAGGACTAAGAACATCTGGAAGGCAAAGATGTCTATTTTTCATCAGACACAGCTTTTATTAAATATCCTACAATGGTTGACGACGGTTGGTCGAAGTGGTCTTGGTGTAGAAATTTGACTATAGCTGGTGGTTTATCTAACGAGGAAGGTCACTAAGATGAACAAGAGAACAGCACCTCCAAAAACAAGCCCAGCAAGTGGTAAAGCTACTGCGTAGGAGTGTCCATCTATTTTAAAATGGTTATTTTTCAATCAGAAACGGTAAGAATGGAGTAGTGATTCGTATTAGGTGTTTCAGTCTAGTGCACACGAATTGAAAACCTTTCACTGGCTAGAGAAAAGAACAGAGGCTACCCTAGACCCCTCTATAAACTGCTCAGCAACGGAAAGATGGCTGAATGTTACTATATTTAGCCGAGAGTAAGAAATTATGCCCTCTAAAAAGTGTGATGTACTAGCGTAGTCTTTTCAAATCATCTCAACTGGTTATCTCATTCATCCTTAGTGGATAAAATTAGAGGTGATATTATTGTGGTTTATCGCTAGTTTGTGACAATTTCGGTTGTGTTCAGTGGAATATTATTTGTTCTCATTCATCTGATTTTCTATTCTTCGACAGCAATTCCATTACAAATATGACGAGCCATCACATTTTTATCGCTCATCACTGTTACTGGAAAGAAAAAAACAGAAAACGGTGAGCGTTGTTCAATGCTTCAGGAATCCGGCATGCATTCGAATTAATTCGTAATAAGGTAGACATGACTTAAAGCATATTTGTTTTATATAGTGACTTTCCAGTTCAAACGATACACAACGCTTGAGTTCAAACCCCCTCAGACAACTGTGGTACAACTAGCGTTTCCCGAAGGGACGAAGGGTACCCAAAAAGCGGGATCGAAATGACGACCACCTCTGTGTTGCGGCCCACTTCTAATTTTTCGCTACGTGATCCCCAACTGTAGTTGTTGCAAAATAGAACTAAATGAAGAACGTACATAATTAAGTAATAAAGCTAAAGACTTTTTTTTGGCAAAACATATTCAAAAATGTCCTTTCGATAGGAAACCAAGCATCATACGAATCGCTGGGTGGTAGAATTGAGCGGTATCACCCATTTAGTGCTCGTTTGCATCATTCCAAGCGTGGAACACTTGCCCTACATGCCTGCTGTTGTTATAAGTTTTATTCTGTTTTCTTCCTTCAAGAGTTCATTTTAAAAAATCGCCAGCAGAGCTTGTTTATCGAAAGTTGCCCTTATTTTTTCGATAACTGGAGAACTTCATAGATTGAGAACCTATCAGATATACACAAGAGGCCTTGCTTTAACGCACAAACACCGTAAATATTTTTGCAAAAATGATGATGTAAGCTGTTGAAAATTCAAATTTAGAAAAAAATACGAAATAAATTTCAAGTTTTTATTAAACACTTTGAAATAAGTTTTTACATAAAATTCCTTACAGCACATAACGACGAACGACAACCAAGTAATCAAATTGGTTGCTCAGGTTGCTAAATTGCTACGTTGTTCTATAGAAGAACTGTGGATGAGAAACAGAAACTGGCCATGTAAATGATGTCACTGAATGAATTTCACTAAAAGCCGAGATATGTCTGTTTTTATGTTCAAAGATCCAATTCAGACACTTATGCATTCATAACAATGCATATTCTATCTAATTATATCAACAATAATTAGATCTGCTAGAATGAAAAGTTTTAGAAAGTTAGTGCACTATTGGCCACCCAATAAGGTTACTAGTTATCTAGGAGCTCCTAAACAGAAGATTTGTTGTTGGAAGTTATCTTATCGCCGGTCTCTAAGAAATCCGAAACACATCGATTTAGATGGACGAAAAACGAAGATCGGAGAACACATCCTTGAACATGCGACGCGTTCCAAAGACTGGCTTCATGGCTACTGGATGGTCTAGAAGGCATGGTGAAAACCTTCAGAATGGCACATGCAGTTGGCTAGTGAGAACGGCGAGTGGCCTTGTCGTTGTCGAACTCAGACAGCAAATAAGGGAAAGGGAAATCGTCCGAGTAACGATGCTTGCCATTTATCACCACAATTTGAAGGAAATCAACGCAGGTTTAGTTGTGAATATCGTGAATTTAAGTGCGGCAGGAGGGAAATGTCATGCAGTTAACTCAGTAAACTACTTACTCATTCGGCCCTCCACTTATGACAATTGCAGGCGTTTTTCTGGAGGGTTTAAAATATTGTTATCACATACGCGATCGTCCGTGGAAGAGTTTACATTTAAGACATGAGAAGTTGACTCTATGAACAATTTCAGATATGGTTGTTTATTAAGCACATGCTTAAAAAAATTTTCAGCAAGCCCTGTATTGATGCCAATGAATGTAGACATGAGCGTGTTAAAATATCACAATTGGTGCTCAGAATAAATACTATTAACAGTTTAAACCAGCAATACATTCAGTAAATTTGAGAATTCGGGAAAAAAAACCAATTTTGGCACCAGTTAAGGTTTTTCTGCTATTCGGGAGTTGAAATAGATTTAATGTAATGCGCTTTAATTGGAAGATTTTTTAAAGGAAAACCTAGGTAATTTTTGCTGCTTCATTAGCCCACAACGCCCACGCGCCGTTTTGCGTGACTGCTCCAATTGAATGCGAACCATTGTTAGTCGACTGCGGACTTTCTGGTTTTTTGATAATAAAAAACAATTTTTCAATAACTATAGTGGTTTAGGGGTTGAGAACACAAAGGTAGAAGAGGATTTTTTTAATCGTTTCATTGGCATGAATGATGCCTATGCTACTAGTTACTATCTATTACTATGGTCCATTACGCAAGCACACTGCTGTCAATACCTGGATACTTGATATAGTGTTTTGCACCCAATCCGAGCTTATTTCCGCGTTTTCATATCGCGAAATTCTGTGCGGTGATCTTAGCGATTAAAATGAATTAACAGTAAATTGTTAGTAATATTAACAGTCAATGAGCTTCTCCGAAAAAACGTTCTTTTGTAAATCATTAGGTTTAGATGGCGGTTTCTGGTCTCACCCCTCTTATTTCGATCTCCTTTCGACTAGCTATCGAATGAATGTAGATAGTGCGGTAAAAAATTCTGGAACCCATTAAATTGAGTGTGCAGGACGTAGTGTCCAAAACCGTTATAAGCATTACAGTGTTCAACTGGTGTGTTATGAATTAAAGAGTTGAGTTTTGAATGAGTAAACATCTTCAACATTTAAGCACACTGGCGACGAAGCTTAATTGCTTTGTAACGAAAGCTTGAAACGGAGCCTAATTTTTCCATGTGCGCTAAGTGATTCGAATAGGAGTGACAACGGTCATAACATACTACCCCATATAGCGTAGCTGTTACAGCTGTCTTGCAATACACAAGCGTTCGCTGGATCGCTCCTCCGCCCCTGGCCATTGAAGTTAAAAGGATTGGTCATCCCACAGGGTCATCAATGCTAAGGCACTTTATTTACATTTTAATTCAGTTTTGAACGTCTATTTAAGGCAATTTCTACGCTCCTCATATCCTATGGATTCCCCCTGCTTGTCGTTGTCCTCTTATGGTTTTCGGGCATATTAAATTCTGCATATGATAGAAAGAACCTCGTCCACAAACTAACGATATTGCTATCGGCATTTAGGAGGGTTTCGGAAGATATGCAAGACACACATTCATATTTAACATGTCTTCTTCCTTTGATAAGCATGCACGAGTCTGACAAACAATTTTTTCGGCTGACGTTTCGACGTCTTCGTCTTCATCAGAGCCGATGATCCGAGTCGATAATCCACGGTTCTTCTTCGTCTCGATGTGGAGTCTTCGCCTTCGTATCGAGTTGAGTCTTCCACAGCCGAGCATCTCTCGAATGAGGCATACTCACTCGATGTTGCCTTTTATGCAGGATGCTGATGGTCGATAGTAGTGAATGTCCGATGAAATACTTTCACACTGTTTTAACATTCTTATAATTTACCCATTCCATGCAATCACCACGAGTCATCGCGGATGAGAACGAAAAAACGATGAACTACTCGTTAAAAACTGAACCTCGTATTTTACATCACCGGCAAAGCTTATTTTTCGGTAATTCTTTATAATCTTTCAACAATCAAAAAACTTTAAAGTTTTGGAACGTGAAACCTTTATAGAAAAGACTTTGTTCTACCATTCTACATATATTTACATTAGCACAAATACCTTCTTTTCACGTGATGTTCATGATGCATCGCAATGATTGTAAGCGATACAGCGATCAGTTGTTTTGAAGATTTATATGCGAAAAAACTCGCTATAATCCTCCTTATCCCTTGCTTAAGCGCTGGATAAGTTATCCGCTTCTTTAAGAGATTACCTCGTCCTTTACCTTATCTATCGTCTTACTCGTTCTTATCCTTCGTGAACTTTCACCATTTAAGAAGCACTTCTTTTTTGTAGGTTATAAAGACGCTGATCGTTACGAATAAAAGGAATAAAGAGTCCGGCGTTAATTAATCCCTCAGGGATGTGCTATGGATCCGATTTCATTAAGGCGTTCGAGGTGACATCCTGAATGCATCCTTGACCCATACAATGATTTGCGGTGACCTCGCAACGCACCAGATTAGTGCGGTTATCTTCCTACTAGTACCTGACTTGCCTAGCAGGAGAGCAGCACTGCCTCGATACATGGGTAGGCCACCGCGAGTCATTGTAAAGGCCAGATATGCATTCAATCACTGTAACGAATAGTTAGCGACAAAGTGGAGCGGTTCAGATTGTGTAGATTACAGAGGTTACATTGTGGCGTCTGGTGTGCGACTGGGAGACGGCCGTGGTAGGGACATCAAATACTGTTTAGATGGATAGAGAACTTTTCAAGAAGGAAGTTCTCTATAATCACCTCTAAACGTTGCCTAATGAAGTCGAATCATAGAGCATCCCTCAGGGATTGTTCAACGCCTAGAGATTTATCCTTTCATTTCTTATTCTCCCACTGTATGGTACCAATTTACCAACCCTGGAGGTGTGGGATGATCACTTAGCCCGGTGCGCGTGATCGAAACAAGGGCCATGCGTGTGTTACAGGACACCCTTCGGCACTACACTGTGCGCGTCTTTACGGATTATAATTATAGTAAATCATTTATAAAACGTGCTCTTCGTTGAGGTACTAGGTTGCAAATATTGCAAATAGTGCATAAAACGAGTTGATCGTAACTCTATAGTATAATGTACGCAAATCTCATGTGAAGAGAGATAATTGAAGTAGTTCTAAGTTGTAAAGATCGTAAATACTATGCAAATAGTGTAATGTGCAGCAATTGCAGATTTTAAAACAAATCCGTTCGGGTAGAGGCATCTATAGCATCACTGGAACGTTGACTATGAAAATTAGCTCAGGAATAGCACACACTATGTAGACACGTGAGCTACATGGAAATAAGGCACTGGTGAACGCCTAACCCTTTAGAGAGCGTAGTCCCGGCTATCCGAGTGTTCAAATGTAGTAAAATTCACTCACGCAGGTCGATGATTTCTCTTCGTTTGTCATCCCCAACAACTTTCACTAATCGTTGAATTTCGCCCGACAAATACTGACAAATCCCTGTATTTTCATCAAAGGCAGCAGTCTGTACTATTTTGGGGTACCCTCTTAACCAGTAGCACCCTTTCTCCAGTAAAAATAAACTCATACAAAAAGTTATTCGTTGTAAAATATTAGGTTAAAACAGTGTTTTGTGATGCCCAACATCCGCTACAATATCTGCGTCCCAAAAGTTTACAATTGGCTGTGTACGAGAAGAAAGTGCTGTGAGCCAAAATAATCGTCGGAAAAGAAATGACTTCTATAGGAATCATACCGCTCGTAACGCCAATAGAGTCATGTCATCGCAAATGCATTGAATTCGTTTATAAATTCGTAGAGAGTCCTGCCTTTAGAGCCTTCCTATAAAATCTCGCTTAGTAACTAAAATTTCGGCATCTAGTTAATAATAAATATCTAATAATTACCAAATGGCTCGACGCCACATGTTTCACGCTGTGCGGATCTCAACAGCTCTTAAATTCAATTCGTTTCTCTGTATTCACCATCCATGATGGTCTCTTCCAACTTTCTTGCTTGCGGCTTCGGCCGCTGCTTGAGGGTTTTCAGTCTTCGTTATGAATGCCGTTGAAAGCTGATCGAGTCGATTCCCCTGGAATCTTCGAATAGCCGTACTAGAGCGTTCGCGTGTGGATTGTAGGAAATGAAATAGTGCCAGAGTGTTCTGGTACTAATTTAACGATGGAGTGGTGGGAATCTCGGCCGACTTTGGGTCCGTCCCCGTAATGGAACGGATCACTGCCGCTGCGTTACCCGCTCTCTCAGTTAGTAATACTAGTAACAATAACGATAATAATAATGACAATAGTGGTGCAAAAAACTCTTAATAATAAAAAATAGTGCCGATAATAATAAGGGCACCATTAGAGGAGGTTGATAAAAAACTAGTAATGGACGGAAAAAGAAATGAGGTTGCTTACGGTGTTATTAAGTAAAACAGCAGTCTGGTTCGTTTTTCTGTCCCAGTATAATCAGCTTCTAAGTTCTTACGAGATTGATGTTGGCAAATATTAAAACAAAAACAAAGAGGAAACGAGATAACGCCTGCTAATCAAAACGAAACCACCTGTCATAAGTGGATGACGGCTGCTCTATGAAAACTCGGACAATAGGCGAAGTAGTGTGAATTCATTTGCGAAATTTCTTGAATCTAGTTGATTTTCACTTGCCAAGTTAATTAATTATCGACAATCCTTATGTATAAGGAATAACTACGGCATTTCGTTGTGTCCACGAGCTCAAAAAAGTTCTTACTAGAAGCGATTTGATTGTGGCTAACGTTTCGGCACCTCGAAAAAGCCTTGTTAGCTTTGGCATTCTGTAAATTTAAACCAGAAATTCTTGTCATGCAGATGGCTTATCTTGACCGGGTCTTCGAGCTTGTGGTCAAGAAATGGAATAGAGAGAATGGTGAATCTCGCTCAGCTGATGCTCGAATAAATGAAGCAGAAGTGATATTTCACTACTGCTGTTGCTGCTCATAGTGTAATCTGAGCCAGTAAGGTTTCAGATTTTGCAAAAATGGATGACGTCACTCGCTCCCATTAGAATCTTTGCAAAAGTCTCCCTGCTGCCGAGTCTTTGCAGAATTCAGTTACTACAATGAGAACTCAGAAAATCTATTGAAATCCTTTCAGCTACAGACATCATCCAAATAGTAGAGGTGAATCGTTCGCAGATTTATCTCTAGAACCCTACATCAGGATTTTCTTACGTCAGTTGACGGAGTCGATTTCTACATCGCCTACTGTCCTGCAAAGTTGCAACTTTTATCATCAAACTACTTAAAGTGATCATTTCCAAGAATGAAACGCTCAGGATTAGCACATCTTTGACAACTATATTTTCGTTCAATTTATGAACAACGTCATAAGAGTTAGGTAGAAGTAAAAAAACAGATACGTCGAGGTAGCATGAAAGTAGTACAGAAGTAAAGATGGTAATGCTCTTGGTCTTTGTTCTGTTCTACCTTTCTATCCTCATGAAATTCTCTAGAAAAAGACGACTTCAAAGCTGGCTTTTACATGACAATGATCATGATGCCGATAACGTTCTTGTATAAAATACTTACATAGTTCTCACAGAATTACCATAGCTTCCATAAGTAAAGCCACACAGCATGTCGCTAATTTTAATGAGCAATTCTACCACAAACAGGGAAAGAACTTCTTCCGTTTGGTGACTGTACTTTAAAGGGTCACTTTGAAGTTCAGTGAAAACAGAAAGTCTGTACTTCGTTTTACAGCCATAAACAGTCTCCTGAAGATCTCAGAAGCAAGAACTAAAGCAAAAGTGAACCGTTTGATATAAGTGGTCCGAACTGAGTCCTGTGATGAAGTGTCACACAAGTTGCTGAGATATTTGCAAAACTCTAGACCGCAGGTGTCTATGGTGGGGAACGAACGCGTTATTGTCCTTTCCGGGGAGTAACGCGTTCACCACCACACCATGCAGGTCCTTTGTTTCGCCTGTCTCTCAGCTATTTCTATCGATCTTTGCCACAGCAATGACCCGTCAGCGGGATTGATCTCTACTATTCTCTGCCTACTATGATTTCGCGGCAGGGTACTAAGTGAAATACAGCCACAACGTTGCTGAGATATTTGCAAAACTCTGGACCGCAGGTGTCTAAAGATATAACATTGTGATTTCAACTACAGCCTCAGCTTAACTAGGTTGTATGCCGATTTGGGCGCGCCAGATCAATCCCGCTGACGGGTGATTGCTGTGGCAAAGATCGATAGAAATAGCTGAGAGACAGGCGAAACAAAGGACCTGCATGGTGTGGTGGTGAAAGCGTTACTACCCGGAAAGGACAATAGCGCGTTCGTTCCCCACCATAGACACCTCCGGTCCAGAGTTTTGCAAATATCTCAGCAACGTTGTGGTTGTATTTCGCTTAGTACCCTGCCGCGAAATCATAGTAGGCAGAAAATAAAAAGGTATAACATTGTCACACAAATCCTCATCGACGAGATGTTGGGAAAAATTTAAACAGAAAAGAAAATATTATATAACAATGATATAGGGACGCGTACACCAAGTGGCTGCAGGTACCATTAGACAAGTAGCTAGTGGTTGGACCTAGTGCTCCGAGGAAACCGATCTCTGCAACCCTCTGGACAAAGCTGTTTGATAAGATAAAAACACTGACTTGATAAGCGGCAGCCCTCTGCATGTCGCTTTACAATGCAAATACGCATTTAGTCATCTCTAGGCTGTTGTGGGTAGAATCGAAACATGTATCACTAAGAGCTTGGTGAACACCAAGTGCCTTTTATCATCTTTTGTCCTTTGATAACGAGATCCTTCTCTTTGTGTCCAGATTCATTGTCGACATCAGTGGAAATGGTTGGAAGTCTATGTCAAGCAAACATTTGACCGCGGAAGTTGATCTCCCACACGACAGGCACTATTATCGTTTTGGAAGAAATCACTCGATGGCCCAAGAAAAAATGTTTCGGTGCTGAAATTAATGAAGCTTAAGCTGGCGTCCCTGTAGACTAGTCTCAAAGGCTGTTATCAGTTCAGCGTTTCTCGTTTCTCAACTTCTCGACGTTTGTTTATGCTATGTACTGTGTAGTAAATAAAAATTTCGTTTTGTTCTGTTATTCATTAAAAGACTCAGCTTCACATATTGTGCGGATGCCCACCACATTCTTCACTTGTTTCATTGCCTTTCATCCACCATCTATAAAAGTCTTCGGATTTCATTTCAGATGTGTGAGCTCGGCTACTGATTGAATATTTTGATAGCGTGATTCTATATGGACCTGGTTGAATGCTGGTCGACCAAATTCCAGGTGTAATTCTGGAGTGACCCTAATAGAATATTTCCAGGTCCTCACCACAAGCACTCACAGGGGTTTGTGGCTTAGTGGACAGTTTTTCGCCTTGTGACTCGAATTCTTTCAAGACAGAAGAGAATTGTAGCGGTCACGACAGCAGAACTCGAGGCTATCCGAGCAACTGAAGAGTTGAAAGGCTTATGGGAAAATTTTGAACTATCGCGTTAAAGGCATGCAAAGGTTACTTGTAATAATAATAGCTGACACGAAGTTGTCATAAGAGTTCAGTCATACATAATACTAGTGATTAGTGCCACCGAGGTCTAATAAAAGTTGATTAATCCCTTAGGGATATGCATTGCATTCGAATCGTATCATTTTAGAGACGATTGGATGCATATTTGGCTCACATGGCGAGTTGCGAATGCCTACCGATCTATCAAATTGCTGTATTGAAGAGTCTTCACAAACAAGTCTAGTACCAAATTTTCAGTGCCGGTAGGAGTGAGCTTTAATTTAGATGGGCCCAGGATTGAACCAATGAGTTTAAAACCAATTTAGTTTAAAAAATCGATTCTTATAATAAACAATAAACATAAGACAACCATAATGATGCTGAGACTTTTGCAGAACTCCGGACCGCAGGTGTCTGCTGTGAGGAACGAACGCGTTCACCAGCACGCCATTCCGGTCCCTCATCTCTCTTGTCTCTCAGCTAGTTTTCTATCGGTCGGTGCCATCAGCAAACAGGCAAGATAATTATGATTATAAAACAGTGACTAAGTTTAAAACGACGGCAAGGCGAAACTGAATACGAATCCTTGTTCGTATCCTAATTTGTTTGATTTTACGAGTGGTTTGATTTTAATTGCACTACGATGTACTTTTTGTTTTGATTTCATAACGTTCTAATCATCAGAGATCAACACAAACAAATGGCCACTACGATAAAATGCAAAAAATTTCGCAGAACGTCAATGATTAAATTAAAACAAAAGATTTCAAGAAGTGACTTTCCTTTAATCTCGGTATGACTAATCAATACGCATCTTTTCTTTGGTAAGCTGACACGAGCTTGATAAACAATCTTTATTTTTGGGTAACGTTACGACGTCTTCGTCTTTATCAGAGCCTATCACCTCAGTCCACTACAAAAACAAAAGGAAATCACGAATCATTTTAATGAGCAAAATGGGAAAATGGAGCATAAATACGATAAAAAGTGTAAGTCCAGTCAGAAATAATTATCCGGGTGGCTTGTAACCGTGCTAACTTATCAACTCCCACCGCTACTAGTAACGTCTTCAACCATTCCTATCGCCGGCTGGTAACCGCCCGTCGTTATCTATATCTCGACGGATTATCAAGGGTAAAGCATTTAATACTTTAATAGCATTTATACTGTTACTATTTCTGACATTTCACCTTCCCAACGTTCTGTCAATGTTCTGTACTCTCATTATCGTGGCTAGGAGTCTTACTGAGCATGAAGTTGAAATGAAATGGCAGAAGCCATCTTCAAAGGTCGTCATTATGAAGGCTTCTACAATTTCATTTGAATTCTCTGCAGAGAGTAAGCCTACAGCTATAGAAAAGCCTAACGGGTCGGAAAAGGTTATTTGTCATTTATTAAAAACCATGTGCCTAAGTGGAGTTGACCGAGCACTTCTATTCCGAGTCACACGCTGATTAATAGGGTTACAGTAGAGACAGATGATATAAATGATACAGGTGATATTTTGATATTTTTCATATATATGTGACATATGTGATATATGTAACATATATGTGATATTTTTTTCATTTTCGACACAAGGGTAGCTAGTGATAGCCCCGCTGAGTCTAACATGAAGATGGCTATACTCATGGCTGGTTGTAAAAAGTGGATGTAAAAATATTTATTTGCCCGGTGACTTCGAACAGCCAGCTTTCAAAGTTCTTCCCACTAACTTGAGTATAAAGCACTCATCGAGTCAAAGGGCATGATACAATCTGCTTACACTTAAGAACATTTTTTTTACCTAAGCTAATAAGTACAAGTTCGTGTATAGTACGGTTGAACGAACATTCTGTTAGTACGAACAGGAAACGATACATCAATCTTCACCTCAGTTAAAGTACAAGTGAGCCAGAGTTATTCTCCTATTCTTCACCCACCACGGATCTCCCTCACATGAGGGATCTCGAGCCGGTTAATAGCGAGGCTACGTGGAGCACCCCCAGGTGGCGGATAGGGGATTAATCGTGGACCAAAAGCGACCTTTGCTTCCCTGCGACGCAGGTAGATCCAGGGGATGGACTCCCTACTTGCGCTGCGCTGATTTGGCACATACTTTCTGTATTTGCTAGGCGTATTCATGCATGCGTGTGTGGGTGCGTTCTTGTCCATGCGGATTGTATTCTACAAGTCAATTCGGCGAAAAGCCTCCAGTCAAGTGACAAAGAAGTTTACTAAGAATACTGTGAGAAGCGGTTAGGAGCCGCCTCCAACAAATAAGCTCCATGTCCACTCTGGGAGAGCCTGGCAAGCTACCCGTGAGCATACACAGCCGCCACGTTCAGATCCCAACAAGCTATACGTTTGTATCAAAAATGCTAAACACAGTAGAAAAAAAAACGAGCCTCATTCCCCTGATGCCGAAAGAGCCCCAATTTCGCAGCGTTGGGTAGGACGAGTACGGAGAGGCTGCTAAAATCTCAGGGCCAATGGAAGCTGCCTGGATTTCAAAGCACCATGGTGACGATCTGTACCTACAATGCACATACACTTGCATCCGAGTCCTCGATAGACAGTTGCCCATGCAAGTAAGAAGGATAAAGTACGACGTTATCGGCCTGGCCGAGATGAAAAGACGCCAGCCTTTCAACGCCGTCTATGACACCTGAAAAGAAGTGTTACTCGGAACATACGACACTAGAGGAGTCGGCGGCGTCGGTGTTCACGACAACACGAGTTTGTCCATGAACATCGATTCATTCGAACAGCTTACAACCCCAATCGGGCGACAACAATTGAAAAAATGTGGATCAATACCGGGTTTGACAGTCTTCGTAGTTTATAAGCGGACATCAAACTATGACGAAGAAGAAGTCGAAGCGTTCTATGTGGACCTCAAGAAGTTCTATAGAGAATACCATATATTCTTCAAGGTCATCATTGGAAATTTCAACGCCAAGATTGGACCAAGAAGAACGTGTGAGGAACGTTACATTGGGACACATGGGTTAGAAAGGAATGAGAAGGGTAAGCGGCTGCCTGAGTTTATCGTGACGACCAAGACCATCCATAGTAACTCGCAATTCCAGAAGCCCCACCCTCAGCGCTGGACGTGGGAGTCTCCCAATGGAGAGTGTTATAACGAAATAGACGACATCATAGTAAATCGAAGGTTTTGCCTTACCGATGTCGGTGTTGTCCCGAAATTCTATACGGGATCAGACCATCGCCTTCTTCGTGCAAGTCTATTTCTCGCGGAAAGGAGAAAAAGCCGATAAATTTCAAAACCAAAGCCCCAGAACCACCGCAAACTGGGACTTATTCAATTCATTAGTCGGCTGTGCTGTTGCGAAGATGGCGATGTCGATAACATCGACGGAGAATACGATCGGCTCATTCAACATCTTCACGTTAGTGCTATGAAAGCTGAGAGTTCAAAAGTCACCAAGAGACTTGTCTCCAGAAACACTAGCACTGATACGCCAGCGTGGAATCGCACGAGCTGCAGGCAGCCGCGAACTCACGTCCGAACTTGCAAAACAATGAAGACAGGCGATAAAAGAAGACCTTAAAGAGAGAGGGAAAGCAGGAATGGACGAAGCTGCAGAGGCTGGGAAAAGTATTCGCAAAGCCCACCGAAGCTTCGTCAATTACAATACCAAGATGATTGCACTCCGGCGCCCAGACGGAACAGTTATAACGTCCAGAAAGGCAATGGAGAAAATCACTCACGAATACTACTCGGATCTCTTCGATGGCCACGTCCTTCCTCCCTCATATGAAATAAAGGTGGATCGATATGTTGTACCAACGCTCAACCCTTCAGAAATTCGACATGCCATTTTGTCGGTTCGGTGAAAAATCGAACAGCACCAGGTCCGGACAGGATAAGACCAGAACACCTGAGGAACCTTCCGCCAGTCCTCGTAAACACACTAACTCGGCTCTTAGTATGTTTCAGCTCGGCAACTAACTCTTGAATGCATTGCCCATCCCTCAAAGATTGGTCAACGCCAAAAGCTTTAATTTCTTTACTGCAGAAAGGCCATCGAACCAATGGTCAATATTCTTCACAGAAACCCTAGAAGATAGATATACTGCTTAACGATTCCCTAGAGCGAGCAGGACCCACTAGGCTATCTTGCACACGACATGGGGAAATGGAAGATTTACGGGCACCCATTCGAATCACTTGACGATAAATGGGATGTCAGGTGATGCAAATGATATAGAGGACTTCCCTGGTTATCAGTATGAGTGGATTGTAGAAAAGATTTTGCTTTATCGCCCGACGGGCATCAATGATATTTCTGGTGCTATTTACTATATGTTACTATGGTTTATCGAGCAAAGACATTATTGCCAGTACTTGGAAGTGCTTTGCAACTCATTGGTCTGTATTGCAGCATTCTTTATTTATACGATAACTATTAGCTCTTCCAATTAGAAACGAAATAGTTGTCGATTATCACCCAAATTTCTGGTTAGTGAACCCGTTCGAAAAACCGTTCCTTCTATCTTTCTAAGTGCAGAATAGAGCCTTTCCTGACCAGTATACAACGCGACATCTGTATTCTACAAGCTATCAGTTGAAAACAAAAATTTTAGAAAAGTAATTCTACGTAGTCACGTTTTATTTACTTCATATTCTTTTTATGGCAGAGCATGATGTGAAATATAACCGCAATGACCGCAGCGCAGACGTCTGCGATGGAGATCGAACTCGATATTACCTTTTCCGGGGGGTTCTCCACCACACCATGCGTGTTCTTCGTTTCGCACTTCTCTCAAATGTGTTTTATAGGTACTATCAGCAGTCACCCGTCAACGGGATTGATCTAGCAGCTCAAGTCGGAATTGAATTCATTTAAGCTGAAGAAGTAGTATCAATCATAATGTTGTCACTTTTCACTTACTGCCTATTCTTTTTGGAAAAGGAAAAGGAAAGGAAAGGAGAATGGAAAGCGTGTTCGCTCCCCACCGCAGACGCCTACGGACCTGAGTTTTGCAAACATCTAGACACGTTATAGTTCTATTTGTTAAAATAAGCCACCGGAAACAAATGAGACCTACAGGTGTCTCACCGGCTGCTCCCTCAAAACCATTTTGGCACCTATATGTTTCATTTGTCGCGCGAGTATTAATCTCTCACCAACACATGCTATCACGTATGATGACAAAAGGTGATAGAACAACGGTTTTTTTAGAAGTAATTTTCTCCATCAGAACGATGATAATGCGTTAACGTTAATTAACGTCCATATTATGACACCTATTTACACAACTCTTATTACTTTTCTTTATTAAAAGGACATTATTTCTATTACTAGCTTTGTTTTTCTTCAGAAGAATTACTTGCTCTATTCATCTGACTGTGTTTTACCACTAATGTGTTCCATTTGTATCAGGGTAACATTATCGTATTATGAAATTATGGAATTTATCAATCAACTAGCCTCCCAACAGTTTACCGCCTCATCGTGGCCGAAAGATGTTCCTGGGTGTCGGGCTGTGATATACAGCGAGGGGATTCATGCCTCCACTAGGGTCTCCCAAACTGAGAAGGAGTACGGCGTTCCCATCAGGAAGCCTAGTTGAGAGTATGGTCCTTACCAGGATCCACCACCGTCCTAGTATCAAACTAGACGCATGGTGACAGATCTCCCTCTGATACACAAGGGCGGCGATTGCCTGTGGTGGTGACAACCTGGGGCAGATTTTGGCTAGGCTGATCTCGGGACTCCAGGAAACAACATTGCTATACCAGCAAAACTCTGAAAAGTAGAAATTTTGCTGGAGCCCGCACAACTAGTGAGAACGGGCCATCCAAGTGTTCAAGAAAGTATCAATCAACTAAAAGATATCATGTAAAGAAATACCGATTATTTACCTGGGTTTGATGAAAGGTGGTTTCTAAGATATCGATTACTACGCTACGCGCCGTACCGACTGCTACAGGACGCATTGCACGTCCAAAGTAGATACCATTCCACACGATAATCATGAACCATGCTAAGAACTGAAAACTAACAACAGGGAAATTTTTATTTTATTTTATCTTATTCGACCCGTTTCACACCTTCTGCGCGGGTCCCAGCACTTCTCACATTCATTTCGTTTCCTGCTGCTTGAGGATTTTCATTTCATCGTGAATGTCGTAGAATGCTGATTGAGCAATTTTTCCTTCGAGTTCTGAGATAGCCGGACTGGAGCGTTTCCAATTGGATTGCAGAGAGTGGTGTTTTCCCACACAAGTCCGGTACCAATTTTCCGACCTCGGAGGGATGAGAGGCTTCCTTGGCCCGGAGTGGAATCAAACTAGCACCACGCTCGTGGTGACGGACATCACTACCACTGGGCTATCACCCCCTGTCCACACCTCCCCAAAACAGAGAATTAGTGGTGAAAAAATGAACCTCGCATGCGTGACATAGCTGACGATGCCTGTTCCCCGTAATTTTCAGTAATTATAGGGCTTACGAAGATAATAATTTAATATACTCATGACGGATAATTTGCTTTACCACAGGTCACAACTTCTCTAAACTGTGGCTTTTATCTTGAGCTTATTTTTAATCCAATTTTTCACAATGGTAGAATAAAAAAACCAGTATATTGTTGGCCAAGATTTAAAAAGCATAATTAAATCCACGCTCGCATGCTTAAAGAGTTCAGGTTTATTCTCGTAACTATCTGGAGATGTGGCACACCACGTGATGTTGAAGCTCATGTTTGATTCGCCAGCTGAAAAAAGACAGCTCTTCACGGATATTTGGTACACGGGTCCTCTATTGGCTGAAGAACTCTTGTTACAGAGAACTACTCGTCCTGATTCGCTACTGTAAGAAAAACAGAAGAGTTTTCTCAAACAAATCATCCAGTAAAAGCTGAATAGCGTACAGTTGGTAGCGCAGTGGAATCGGTGCAGTAGAAGAGTGCCGAAGTGGAAAGACAAGAAGAAGGATATCATAGTGCAGGGCTGCTTCAATACCGTCGACTCCTCATTTCGCTGAAAAAAGCGGCACGATAGCTTCTAAGAAAAGGGAACAATGTGTGGGATCTAACAAGATAATTACAATGCAGTACGAGGATTAACACTATACGCAGCCGTAGTGGAAAAACATTATGTTTTGATTGACGTCATGCAATGTGAACATTACCGGCACAATTTTCTATATCCCGATTACTTGTTGTAGACAGGAATTGCAGGTTTTATGTGAACATTTCTGATCACAGGAAAGAGGTTATACATGAGAATCGTGACTACTTTCGGGTAGTTTGAATGCATGACATCCGGCTATGTTGATTGTAGGCAAGACGGCAAATTGTTACTGTCATTACTATTGTTATTATCAGTTGTTAATAAGTTATATAAAATGACAAAGTTCTCGGCTATGATCAAGGATGCGCCGTGCATTCGCATTGTATTGAGCCAATGCTGCCATCCTTCCAGACAAGTCTGGTACCAATTTGGCGATCCCGGAGAGATGGAAGGTTTAGTGGGCCATGGGCGGACCAATTCCACGTGTGTTGCACGGTGCCTCCCACCACTGCCCCACACGCGCCCTATTATGTTACATAAAGGATATATATATGTATATATGTATATATATATATATATATACTCTATGCTTGTATAAGTCGGAAACTGCGGGTTCCAAAATAAAAAAGTGATAAGACTCGATGCGTTCTTCGAGAGAGAGACTGTGTTGAGGTATAATGATGAGCGGATATTCCAAAACTGAGTGGCTCTGAGAAGGACTCCAAGCAATTTATCATCTTTTCACAGTGAAGAGTAAAAAGCAAAAAAAGACGAAAGGAAGAAAGAAGAGAAAAGAAGGAAAGAGATGAAGGGAAAAGAACAAAGAAAGCAGAAGAGGAAAGAAGTGACAGAGAAGTGAAAAAGTGAAAGAAAAAAGTTAAAAATAGTAGTCTTCCCAGAGTGTAGAATTCTAGTGCCCAAAAGAAGACGTTTCAATGCCATCTTATCGGTGATAATTTCTTCAACAGTTACGGTCTATCGCTGCAAAATGAACTCGTCCAAAAGAAGATTTTGTAAATTATTAAGTGTAGAGAACAGCCTTCTACAAGTCGCGCCTAGCAATAACATCAATGTTGACCAAGCTATCAATAGAATAAAAAATTATCGTAAAATCCTATCTAAACTACTGAATAGGTGTGCACCCACTTCAGTACACACGGTTGGGTATGTGTTGACAACTTTTCTTTCTGCGACCATAATCTACGAACTTTGAAGATGGCAATAATAAATGATGAGGTGGAAGGATAAACACGCAAGATGTGAATGATACACAGGCACGATTAATAAGTTAAAAACAGGTTAAATAATGATTAAGTATACTATGCAGACGAATAAATTACCGAGTTCTTCTTTTACACAATCAGATGACAACAATATTTATTTGTATTGTTTCCACACGGGCAGCAGAGTGAACATTGGTGGTCAGCAATACACACGTGGTCGTCGGTTCGATCCCGCCCCCACCAAGCACCACCAGCTCTACATCTCTTCGGGGTTGCAAATCTGGTGCCTAGCTTGTCTAAAGCGGTAAAAATATTGACTCGATACAACGATAGGCTCTTGAAAGTCATTGTGTATACATTTAATGATACTAACGATACTACGAATGGAATAGAGCGAATCCCAAGGAAACTGTTCGATGTCTCTTTCTATAGTGAACTCAACGCTTTCAAGAATTGCTTGATCATGCTTGTGAGCGCTCTATTTACACAACGAACAATATGTGGAATATTTTCCAATATGTAGTTTTTAGAAGGGGGCTGATGGCGTAGTGGTTGGAGGCGCCACTGCGACACACACATGGAATTGATCCCAGCGCCCATGGCTCACCAAGCCTTCCATCCCTTCGGGGTCGGCAAATTGGTACCAGAATTGTTTAGGAGGATCGCATCACTGGTTCGATACATCGGTAGGCCACTGCGAGCCATTGTAAAGGCCAGATATGCACCCAATCACCTCCAACGATACTTAATGAAGTCTAATCCTTGGCGCATCCCTCAGGGATTGATCAACGCCGAGAGCTTTTATGCAGCTTTTATTCTCTATGAATTTTTTCGTTCACCAACGACTGAATTTAGTTGTTACGAACTTCAATTATTTGATTTCTTCCTTTTAGCTGCATGGTCGTTAAGCTGCTGCTGATTAAATCAGATGTGAAAGAATACAGAGTCCAAGCTTTTGTAAATAAGAAGAAGTTGTGATGAACTCTTCAAACTTAAGTGATTTCAGTGTTAACCTTTTATCTACTGCCTACTTTAATTTTTCACGGCAGGGTGCTATGTGAAATGCAACCGCAGAGATGCTGAGATATTCGCAAAACATGGACACCAGGCCAGACCAAACCAAGATTACCCTTTCCTAGGTCTCAAGTGTTACATACTACACCACTGAGGCCCATGCTTTGTCTTTCTCGCATATTACCTTCCCGTGAAAAAGTACAGTAAACAGTAAATAACAGCCTAACATTGTGATTTCGACTACAGCCTCAGTTGAACCGAGTTCAATGCCGATTTATGCTCCTCAGATCAACTCCGTTAACGGCTAACTGAGAAAAGGGCAAAGTAAGGATATCAATGCCGCAGCGTATACCACGCGAGCCCCCGGTAAGGGTAATTCTGTTGGCCTATGCTCCAAGTTTTCCGAATATCTCAGCATCGTTAAGTGATTTTGTTGCATAACAACATATCGACATTGGGTAAACGATGTAATGATTGATGATCAATGACACCGAGATGGAAAAACCTTTCATGAAATTAGTTGGTTATTAGTGAAGCATTCACTGAGCAATCAGAAAGAGGTGAATAAGCCGACGATGTCATAAGAATCTTGTTATCTAAAGAATGGTTAAAGTAATGGCGGTAGTGGTAATACCCTTATTTCTTATTGCTCATTCCCATTTAATGTTTGAACTCTTGCTTTATTACGGATTCTATGTTGAAGTCCGTGCAAACTGTTTATACGCCGTAAGGAGACTCCAATATCCAGCAGCGGCTTTCTTTCTTCTGGAAAAACGAGCTTCCGTAGAAAGGACGTGCTGTGGACAGGAGTCCTGCGAGACGGTTTTTATTCTCATTTCTTTCTCCTAATCCAAAATTTCCGATCCTGGCTTTCAATATTTCTTTTCTGTTTATATCGACGTAGACCCTCCTGCAAGGCTCTTCAACAGCTGACATTTATTATCAGCCGTGTAAAGTGTGTTCTAGTAAGATTAGGCCTTAGTGTCTTCCTATTTCAGAGCAACTTTTTAACGGCAGCATTTCATGTATCGAACATAAGATGAGGAACTTAATTCAAGTTTTTTCATTCCTGGGAACTGTTCGTAATGAGTTGGCAATGAAGCTGCTAACAATCCATTAATCGTTCTATATAATCATTATAGGAGTAAAGCCACTTTCTAAAAAAAGTCAGTAACGATGAAAAAAAATAGCTCTGAAGAAGACGAAGTCGGAAAATCGTTGAAGGCTGAACAATAAAGCGCTCGATGTTAATGAGTCCCTTACAGGTGTGCCACGCTTTTGAAACCATTAAATGTTATTTAGACGACTGAATGCCGGATATATAATGACTTACCAAGGTGTACCGATGTATAATTATAGATTTTCTTTATCCTTCCAATACAAATCTGCTACCATCTTAGATTACAAAGCTAACGCATGGCTTATAACGAGACTTGTTCGACAAATGTTTCGACGTCTCCAACTTTATCAAGGCCGATGATCCGAGTCGATGGTCCACAGTCGTTCTTACTCTCGATGTGATACCTTCGACTTCACATCGAGTTGAATCCTCTTCAATGGACAACGCTCGAATGAGAAAACCTCACCCAGAAGTGCTTTTTTATACAACGCGAGTGTTGTTGATAATAATTGCCCGTTAATAACAATTTGTTTTTTCAACAGCCAATTCAATCCAAGATTGTTTGACTATTAATGTTTAGGTTAAATGACGGTCCGTTTGAAAAATAATCACTCTGCCAACAGTTCTCCGACCGCAGTAGGACGGCAGGCCAGGTTATGATGCGGGATCAAACTAACGATCACATGTGTTTCACAACGAACCATTAAGCACTGTGCCATAACAGCGATTTAAAAAAACTGTTAGCCATTGGAAAACAGGATACGTATTAACCACTTCGTGCTAGTTTACCAAAGCGAGTTCCCAGGAACAAAACGAGCTGTTTATTAAAACCTAGGTTAACCGAAATTCATTTCTTCTAATAAAGTCATAACACTAATAATATAACTAGTTCCTCTTCAGAAAGATGCCGTATGTGGCCATCAAAGGTGTGAGCTCATATAGGACAGTTGCTGTAGCTGCCCTACAAAACCCATATTTCCATAAGTTCATTTTTGCACCTCAGGCAAACCAGGGTGTCCATTGTTCCAGGTTCAGCTGACTAGTGCTCGATTTATCTGGAAAGATAAAAATACTGAATTGTTGCATTGGTGGGCTCATTTTAAAGGCCAGATATGCATTCAATCACCTTTAACGATGTTTAATGAAGTCGAATGCATGCGCATCACCAAGGGACTGATCAACGCCGGGAGCTTTTATAGCAAACATTCTTCCTGCTGTAGACGTTGGTTTTTTTGTAATTAGGAGAAAGAAAGAGAAAAAGCATGTAGTGACTGGTTGGGGGTGTCCCGCAATAAGCATGTGCTCCTTGGTTCGATGTCGCGTCCTGGGCTTAGTAAGCCCTCCATAACTCTGGGGTTGGCAAAATGCTACCAGATTTGTCTGGAAGAATAGCATCACAAAATTAGCACATCGATAGACCACTGCAAGTCAATGTATAAGCTAGAGATGCATTCAGTCACCTCTAACGAAACTGAGTGATTCCCACATACTAATGTGACGCAAAAATGCAGTAAACAGAAAGTTAAGACAGGCGAAAGCGCAGAAATGTGAGTGAATAAAGAGTGTCCTAACAATATCATATTTTCTCATTACGAAAACAGAGAAAGTTAAGATATTTAAGAAGATTCAAAGCGGTTACGTAACCATCGCTTTAGAAGGCGAATCTATGAAGACCACAAAAAAGTGAAAAAAATGGAGGAACACAACATCCTTTCATGGAACCCGAACCTGTTAATTAAACGATAAGATTTCACAGACCTTAAATTTTCGCGCCACTCGCGGTACGCACTGGAAAATTCGTTTTCGGTGTACTGTTAAGTGTAAAGAATAACTTTTTATGGTCACATCTGGCACAACATCTGGGCTAGATAAACCATCGGCTAATTACAAACAACTTTGCAAATAACTCTGCGGAGGAAACAGTGAAAAACATTTGCATTGAAATCAATGCACATTATCACTTATGTGTTAAGAAACGTTGGTATTCAGCTGTGTGAATTATCGCGACAGCTTGCACAGATAGTTGAATACATGGATGGCGCGTCCTCATTAGTCGTGGAGACTCCAGCATAATTTTCCGCTTTTTTCGGAGTTTTGCTGGTTTACTCAATGTTGATAAGGAAGAACACGATTTTCTCTACGTACCTTTTTAAAGTCTTTTTTAAATGATTCAAAACAAATCGATATTTTTCCAATCACTCACCAAATCATCAACGATAGCATTGCTATTAAAAATTTCTTTCAAACCATTTATAAGTTTTTATTTGGTAAATCTGGCCACTGATTCTGTGTTCCCTGGAGACCCAAGGTCAGCCTAGTCAAAGTCTGCCCCAGGTCGTCGCCACCACAGACAGTCGCCGTTCTTATGGATCAGACGGAGATTTGTCACTATGCGACTAATTTGATACCAGGACGGTGGTGGATCCTGATATTGGTTTACTCTTAGCTAGGCTTCCTGATGGTAACGCCAGACACGTTATCAGGTTGGGAAGTCCTACTGTGGGAATAAATCCCCCGATGTACATCGCAGCCCTGCACCCAGGAACGCCTCCCGGCCACGACGAGGCGGTAAGCCGTTGTGAGGCATCAGAATAGCATGATAACTAAAATCCGACCGAGTCGCAGACTCAAAATGTGGAAAATATTCAAGTTTCCTTGTTTGGCCCTATGTGAACAGTTTAAAAAACACTGAACGATTACAGTTGAGTAGTAACGAGGTGCTGAGTCCACAGTGACCATAATTCATAATCCAGCAGAAAGTGTATATGCATTAGTAAAAACAAAGGATAAAGCTTTTGGCGCTGATGAATCCCTTAGGGATGCGCCATGCATTCGACTTCCTTATGCATCGCTTGGAGGTGACTGAATGCATATCCAGCCTTTACATTGACTCGCGATGGCCTACCGATGTATCGAGCCAGTGCTGCTATCCTCCCAGACAAGTCTGGTACCAATTTGCCGACCTCACAAAAATGAATGAAGGGCTTGATGTGCCCGATACGCGGGGTTATATCTCATGTGTATTGCCAGGGCGCCTCCAAATACTGGGCCGCACGAGCAGTGCATATGCATCAGTAACTAATTGTAAACTGCTTTGTTAGTAAACTTTACAAACTATGCTCTTTAAAATACGAAAAACAAACACGTTAAAAGCTCAGCAGAAAAGAATTGTACTAACCATAAGTAGTAGATATTCATTATAGTATTAAGCAACAACGCATGGGAAGCGCCGTGGTTAGATGTCTGTGCCACGGGGCCAATGAGCAACCTCATCGTTCAGGGGTTATTATTCACAATGATCAGCGACTGCTTATATTGGAGATTGGGAACGCTGTAGCACAGCTATACGTGGATTCCAGCGAACAATAACTGGACAAAAATTCAATGAGATTTAAGGGTTGAAGCAAATCCTCAAGTGGGAACTTGAACCACGCAAGAATCTAAAGATCTTCGCCTGTGATAGATGTGATGAAACGAATCAAATGAAGTAATTTCTGGAATTCGCACTACATGCTTAGACGGATCATACAAGTAAGATAAAAAAAAGAATCTACGAAGTCATCTCTTATGAACTATAAGACCATATCGTCGTCATCACACAACACAACTTTCAAATCAATTCTGGATCACCTCATAAATCCATAGTATATTCGTCGTAGATTTTTGAGTATTTATTGAGAAAAAAGTTAAATTTAGTTCTGCTTATGGGTTATACTTCGAAATATCGGTCTAGATTGGATTCTACGTGGTAGTTTACTGACGTGCTTCAAAATTTTGATTATTTTACGCTACAGAGTATGGGTTAGGTTAAGTTTGAAAAGGTGGTTTAAGTCAGTCTCTACAAATACACCCACCATATGCGCGCTTTATTTAAACTTAGAACGAAAATGACTCTTTGAACGCTAAGTTTTCTCTATTACTGTCTTTTTTGTTCAATATCTCTTTTCTTTTGTGCTGTCGCTACAAAGCGCGAGGACTGAAACTTATCTCGTCATCATTTCTGTTCTCATTAAGGATTCATAATCTATCTATCAGACTAGTTCATATGCGTTACAAAGTGACCTTAATTGGCTCCATAATGAATACGAATGTGAATGGCTAGTGATGACTGCTGATGTGTTTATGTTATGCACGACGACGACGATATCAAATGATTAAATAGAGGCTGTAATGAAAAACCTAGTTAAAGAAACAGATGAGAAAAGTTTCTCGATAGAAAATTGCGAAGGATTTAACAGTGCTCGTATAGATGGGGTTGGATGAATCTCCTTCAAATTATTGATAAAAAGACCACCGACAATGCGATCAGAGTTGCCTAAGCCCTTGCTAATGCGTCATGAATTCGACTCTATCCATAACATCGTAGAGAAGATTGAATTTATATATGGTCCAGAAAATTACTTGCGGGGCCTACCGATGTGTCAAGTCAGCATTTTCATGCTCTCAGACAAGCCTAATATCAGTTTTCCCACCAAGCAAAGATGGTGAGCCTGATATGGAGCAGAAGATGGAACCAATAGTCACATCTATACTGCAGATTTCCTTTAACATTGCGCTAACCATAACCAAGAGTGGATATAGTGGTACAAGAGTGAAATATTGGAGACGATGAAAGGTGGCACCGTATCACCAACTCTCCTTGCCGATCAACGAATGACTCGAAGCGGCGCCAACAAAGTCTCCAATTTCGCCTTGGGCGTAGGAGAGTAGTCAATACGTTCATCACCACCCGAGAAACTCAAATAGCACCATATTTTTCTTCGAGGATAATCATGAACAAACCAGACAATGACAATTTCGAGCTTTCGTTGTGAGGATGGCATCGTATTAAGCGTGCGATCTCTAGTTTCCCTAAAAAAAGCCCAAATAGAACAGTGGGATCGTCTCGTTTCGACGGACTCGAATAACAACAACAACCTACTTCTCTAGCGGCATATTCGTGAAAAGGTTCTACCATCGGATTGTTGCAATCTGTGCCACTCCTTTGGCACCTTCCTTGTTCGTCGTTACTCGTTTAGAAATATCACTTATGGCATTCTGCACAGTCTTCAAGTCTAACAGTATGAGGCAAAACCTCTGACATGTAGTCACCGACTTCTTGACATTTTCACCTCTACCAGTCTCATAAATAAAATTCCTAGCTTTATCTCGATAGTCAGCACTGTGAAATGGGCGATCCAAGAATTCGACGATTTGGGCTCGGACACAGTTGTCGTCCACTTCACTACGTCCTTGATATTATCTGCAAAACGAAGATGAGGAAGCTAATCGCCTCCAACTTCCATTTCTATGTTATATTCCATTTACCATGATGCGATGCTATTCAGGATGTCCTTAAACAAATTTGGCATGATTATATCACCTCGTCGAACACCTTATCCTAACGGCAAAAACATAACGTCACTGTAGAATGGTGAAATTTTGATTGTGAAATTTTGTTGACTAGAGCTTGCATGACTGCTTCCTTCTCAGCTGAACTGTTTTTTAAGCTGTTTTTCTTCAAGTTTTCCTTTTCAACTTGGAGTGGTACAAACGACCTCTCGCGATTTCGCGTAGTTCGGTAAGCTTCATTATCGTGTAGGCTTGATCAGTCTAAACCCGCTCGCATGTCCATAGCTCGCTCGATGTTCTGTCAACTTTTTCGAAGCCAGATGAACTTATAGACAACGGATATCAAGCATATTGGGCAATAGTTGTCGATCGGTTCTCAGACGTCTTTTTTTTTTGCAAAAACGCAGTCATCTTGGTTTCTTAATGAATGAAAATTTTGCATTCCTACAGGTGACGTATAAACAGCCGAACAAACTTGTCGATGAGTATTAGCAGTAAGTTCATCAGCTTTTCGAGCAACAATGCTGTTTATGGGTATGGCACAGTGGTCCGAGGCGGCCTGCACACAACGTGGAATTGATCCACACGCCCATGGCCCATCAAGCCGTCCAACGCTCTGGGGCCGGCAAATTGGTACCATTCTTGTTTGAGAGGATAACAGCACTGGCTCGATACATCGGTGAGCCACCTCGATCTTTGTAAAAGGCCAGATATGCATTTAATCACCTCTAACGATATTTAATGAAGTCGAATGCATGGCGCATCCCTCAGGGAGTGATCAACGCCGATAGCTTTATCGTTTCTCCTTTTATCAGCTCTATGAGGGCTCCCGTGAAAGGCAACTCATGGTGAGCTTCAACTACTCGCGTTTCACCGCATTACCATGAAGGTATTGTTTGAGATGATCATTTCGGGTTCCGATCTTGCTGATCTTGTATCTTTCTAGAAGCCACGAAAAAAAATTGAACAAAAAAGAACATCTGATCCTCTGTGAGAGGTACAGACAATATCCGAGGGCTGTTAAACGAAACAATCGACTTCTCTACAATGTCGTCCACTTCCAACTTTCCAACCCGTACAATTCCACCAAAATCTTGCCACAAACTGAAATAGAATTTCATCTTCGTTTAGTGTTTAGTATACTAGTGACGAGAAAAGTTAGAGCTCTTAGCTACCGTGCAAGATTTGCGCTAAGAGCATTATCACTTGGTGTTTAGTTGATCTTTAACATTTCCTTCATCCCATTCACTTTAGTAGTTGTCGGACTTTCTCATCACTCCCTTCTAAGCTGATCTTTTTCGTCGTTCCATGAATATCGCTCTTTCTTACTCGGCCCCGGTTCCAAACCAGTTAGATTCTTTCCTCGACATAGCTAAACACAGCTGGGCTCTTCGATGATAGGCTTCTCTTCGGCGGACCGAGTCACCAACTGGTGGGTAGGGATAAAGAGTGATTAATGGATAGACACCATCCCCGTACGATTTTGAGACCCACTTAATCCTTGGGTGGTACACTCTCAAATCACACGCGGGTTGCCGAGGTTTCACTAGGTTCTTCAGTTTCGGCGACTATTGCCATTTCCGTTCTTCCGTTCTTTGACCTGATGTTTTCTGGATGGGCGGAACTGGAAAAGCAGATAAATCAAGGATCTTCTCATCGGTGTTTCAAAGAGGGATGGAGAGTTATTTATGCCGATCTAGGAATATTGAACGATAGTTATGTAGTACAGTAACAGTAGTAGTAATATCCCACTTTTTGCTTTCAGTGGTCAACTTTCCATAGCTTAGGATCATCTAAAGTGGATGTGACTCTTTCTGTTAAATTCTTTTCTTGAATTCCCACTTTTGTCCACAACCTGGCAGTGCTCTATGTTATTAGGAGGTGCGTCCACGATGGCGGTATTATTGGACTTGAAGATTTTTCGTTAGTGTATCGATCAGAGAAAAACGCAACCCTTAAGCTTTAAAAAAAACTAATGCAGTAGAATGACTACACGTAAACGTTCCCCAAAACACGAAGACACCTGTGTCCTGAACTACATGATTTGACTAGGAAAAAAGTGGTCACCCCTGTCCAGTTCCTATCAACGGCAAGCGGGCACTTCCAGTCGGTCACTAACCTCCTCGTTGGCTGGCCTCTGTACTTAAGATCAATTGTAAAAGTTCACCGAATTTACATTAGAAAATTGGCATCATTAGACTCGCTAGTCTTTCCGTGTCAGCACTGACAGATTAGACCAATTCAGTACCTTCGATTATCCCATCGGTACCCCAATTCCCCTTAGTACTATCAGGCTGATGATATCCTGAGGTCATTTTTGAAGTCAATCCACGATCTCCTGCTACTTCTTTTAGTAGGCTTCAGCATTTAAAAGCGTATTTATCTCAGTATGTTAACAGTTAACAAGTCGATAACAATCAATTATAATGACAACCATCCTTTACATATTTATCGAGTAAACATCAAAGTTTCACTTTCATCTGAAAAAAAGGAACAACAACAACAACAGAACACAAATGAATACATTCATCAATGACGAACAAAGTGCCAGTGAAAAGAACAAACTTGACAATTTGCCCAGCCACCGGAATTTTCATGTAGTTTTAACTATTTTTAAAATGCAACACTAATTCATGTATATGGATGTTCAGTGTTACATAATAAAGAGTTGCATGAAATCATTACATCCACTGCTTCTCGAATTTTATCTCATTACTAGGTCCTAAGGCCAACTAAGCTACAGGCATCCTCTTCCCGTAATTTAAATTCCATTTCCGATAGCACTTCACGTAATTCAGAATACTTTCAATTCCAGTTGGAAGGAAAAGTATTAAAGACAGTACAACAGTACTGATCAAATTTACCAGACTAAAGTCCAATCTAAAAACCAGAATCCATAGTATTGTGTAAATAGAGAAGAAATTGATCTATAACCATTAACTGGAGCCTGTCATGAAGCAGTTTGATTCGTTTTCATTTCAACCCATAAAAAAGTAGAGGGAAGAAGCAGGCTTCTAAGAGAAAAAAAAACACCTATTCTGTCAGGTGTGTTCAACAGCACAATATAGAATTGTACTCGTGAGACAAAGTACCGGCATTTAAGGCTAGGTAAATCGCGTAAGTACTAATGCATTAATAGCGCCCAAAGTGCTTCGATGATCATTAATTCTATTTCACCTGTTATAGCCGTTTAATGTTTACTTGGGTAGCAATGGAATGAGATGGGTTAAAATGAACTCGAAAATTGGTTACAATAATAATTCATGCCCGCTAACAAGATAACAGGCATATGAAAACACACACGTAGTCCTAAGTATGGTCCATGATTCATAAAAGAAAGCATATTAATAATACTACATGTTAGTCTGAAATAAAAATCTCAAGAACACTAATTTAAGAGAGAGTCAACACTCCAATGAAGTGGTCGAAATCGAATGAACATAACCAACAACTAAGAGTTTTAGAGGGACGTTTCAAATAAAGAGAAATTAAGAACAATGTTATTTTATGTAAAAACTGGGTAATGAAACTCTTTGTAATAACATAAATCTCAAGAGCTACACTGAAGCAGCAAGTTCGAATAAGCATGATGATATGTAGGCCAGTGACGTTGGAGATTGAAAATATACCGCATATTAGTTAATCATAAAAAAAGAATTGAAGTATATGAATGAGAGAAATAGAAAACAAATGAGCTCGTACACAGTTACCAACAGTAACCAACCATGTAAAGAAAGCACATAAAAAATTCAAACGTTCGTATGCGTTAGAATCATGCACAAGACGCTCAACAACTTAACAAAACATGGAACTTCACGTTTAAGTGCTCTCCACCCAATGTCCATAAAACAATATGACCTAGCTGATGCTAACCATCTATGTACGGATCGACCAAAAACTGAAATTGTTTCCTTCTCAAATTAATTACTTCACAGGACCAAAAAATGCGCTTCGGACTCAAAAATGAATAACAACACAAATAAATAAAGACATAATGACGCTGAGATATTGGCAAAACTCCGGACCACAAGTGCTTGCGGTGGGGAACGAACGCGCTATTTTCTTGTCCAGGGTTAGCGCGTTCACCACCACAGCATACGGGTCCATCTTTTCGCCTGTTTCTCAGCTAATTTTCTATCTATCAGTGCTGTCAGCAATCACTCATCAACCGGATTGGAAAAACGGGAAAACTAACTGAGGGAAAGGCAAACAAAGGAGGAGGAGGCAGGAGGCAAAGGCAAGGATTTGCGTGGTATGGTGGTGAACGCCTTAACCCCCGGAAAGGGTATCGGTCCGGAGTTTTGCAAATATCTCAGCATCATTATGGTTGTATTTCACATAATACCCTGTCGTGAAATATTGTAGTAAGTTGCAAATAAAAACATATGTCTTCATAGAAATAATGTTGAGAACCCGCCGTTTCTGTTTTCTCTACTGCAATAATATTAAAGAATATTTATAAAGAATCATTAGGAAATTATCATTAGGAAAAAAATTACCAGGAAGGAACAGAAATTAACAAATCTATGAGTTAAAATCTGCCAGTATCTCGAATAGCAGAATAAAAGAGGTGAAGAAAGATATATCCTATATACACTAACCCTCTTCCAATTAATCGCTTATCAAAGAGACGAATTTGGCGCCCGATAAAAAACCAATTTAGCGGAAAAAGAAACAGAAATAAAATGACGGATATAGGGAAACAGCAGAAAAGCATGCTCTAGTATTATTGAAATGACAGTTTCGCAGGTTGCAATCATGTTATTAAGGAAACTGATGTTTCTACAGAAAAAAACTTTGAAATAATAGCTTTTAAATGTAGACAGACTCACGTATGTGACCGCTCAGTGTGTAAAAGAAGTGCTACCAGACTTGATTGAAGCTCTGCTGATTTCGACTCAAAATACTCCGTACATCGGATGTGAACCGCAACGCGTCGAGAAACGGCAACAAATTCAGTAGACATGTGTCTGATGGATCAGAAAACCATGAGGGAATGGGAATAGCGTTCTCTAAAGACGTAATCAGATCAGATCACTCAGCAAAGTTTGCTTCGTGCAACAAATGTCCCGCATAATCTACCTCAAGCTTAAAAAAATAAATAACAAAAGGAAATCGTGAAATGAAGCAGTAGCTTACGAGGAAACTTCCTATAGGCCCCAGGTGAATTATCCAGAATAAAGATTGATGAAAGATCCTGATGAATAGCACTCAGATCCTTCGTGTATCCGCCATAATCCATAGTACAGTGTTGTCGAAAATACCTTAACGTAGAAGTACCTTCGCTTAAATACTCTCCATAATTATTCAGCATTAAAAAAGCCAGGAAAGGCATTCAAAAACACATAAGAGAACGAGTGATTCCTAACGTAATATTGCTAACCCCTATTTTTTAAGAAGTTATGAAGGTCTTTAATCTATCACTATACCTGATCAGAAGCTACAAACCTCCTATTTAATATCCCCCGTCCATTGTCAAGTTTATCTGCCACGTGAGTTCCGTACACTTCCATACTCGCCGTGAAGACCACTAGATCAAACCTAAGCGCGAATTGATATCAATTCATCTTATTTCTGATCATCGTTTTGACAATATGTAAGCTTTTGTCCACTTTTATATTCAAGCGATAGTCTGTCTAAAAAATATCGGGATATTGAGGGTGGGACTCATTGTATTAAATAAATATTTTCACTTCAAACAGAAAAAGGAGAGAAAAATTTAGCTAATTTTAGGCTTCCAAAAAACAATCCTTAGAAGAATTGAAAGCGCTGAAACATACCACTGACTGACAACAGAAAGAAAGTAGTCAACATGTGGTCGTGCATGTACCGAAAACCTCACCGGATGGCGATCAATAACTACCTTAATAACTAACTATTATATACAACTAATAACTATATATATGTTACCACTTCCTCTTAAAGTAAGGAAAATATTTGCAAAATTAATAGTACTACACTTCCTTAGCTGAGAGATAAATTAGTGCTAAAAAGCTGAGAGAGAGACGAAACGAAGACCACGCATGATCAGCGCGTTCGTTCCCCGCCGCAGACACCTGCGGTCCGGAGTTTTGCAAATATTTCAGCATCATGATTCTATCACACTTTCCATTACTACTTATTTACCAAAAACATACGAAAGCTGACTAAATGAGATGATTAACAGTGAAGATCTGAACACTACTTCAGACAAGTTTCAAATATTTAAACATTTTATATAATTTAGAGACTTCCAAAAACATTCTTGTTTCACACCTTTATTGTAAAGTCGGATGGCGTCCCTGGTTTAACCATTGGACGAATAACACCATCGTGATGGGAATGAATGAGGGTCTCATCCAAATCGAGCACCAAAATTTTCTTTCGCAAAATGCCTGGCAAAGATTCAAAAGTCACATGGAATATAAAAAAAGACACTTCTATAAAGACTTTAGTTTTGCGACCTACTTAATCGGTGAGCGGTAAGAGGAGAGCACGGCACATGATCATACTTCACCACCTGATACTTGGCATACTGGAAAAAGAAATCTTCAAAAAATTGCAACCTGGCTTTTCAATAAGAGTTCTTGTTGTTACAAAAACATCCATGGGAACCAAAAACCACTTCTAACGTCTCGCTGATAGATACAGAGTTCTTTAGAAGCAAGGCATGAATGTTGTTGATAACTTGCCATTTAAACGAAATGTTCACTTCGAGAGAAAAAACAGCTAAAAATTCCTCCAGATGCTGCTAAGTGCTCAACGTTTCCAATGTAAGATCCAGAACTAATTACAGGAATTTGAAAAATTCCGGTAATTAATACACTTCAGAGAGACAGTGCTATAGCTGTAACCTTGTTAATATTATAACTGCCGATAATAATAAAACCCCTTCCAACGGTTAACCGCCTCATCGTGGCTAGGAAGTGTTCTTGGGTGTCGGGTAATGCACTCCCCCCGATAAAGCCTTCCAAGTTGAGAGTCCTGCGTTTCCATCAGGAAGCCCGACTAAGAGTGAACCATTACCAGGATCTACCACTGTTCTAGTACCGAACTAGGCGTATGGTGGCAAATCCTCCCTGATACACAAGGGCAGCGACTGCCTGTGGTGATGGTGATGATCAGGGGTATACTTTGGCTAAGCTGATCTTGGGACTACAGGGAACCACAATGGCTAAACCAACAAAATTCCCAAAAAGTGGGAACTATGCGAGGAACCACACAATCAGTGAAGATGAGCCATCAAGGTGCCCAAATAGGTAATAATAAGACCACTAACCGCACGATGTAGTCGTTTGAATCCTTGCACAAAGAAGCTCAGAATCGTTCCCAGTGCCAGCAGCACAGCTGTGACCATTGATATCATACTACGAAAATGGGAGTTTGGTTGATGGATACGACGATCCGACGACGAAGCCGCCTGACGACGCATCACAGCATAACCTAAAACGACCGCACGATTGGTAACACAAGCAAAAGAGGAGACCTTTATTAAGGGCTATTCATAAGGTACGATGAAAAAAATAAGTGAATAATAATGTCATGGAGTTGGAATTCACATATGACCAGTAAAGAATCCATAAAATGGAAAGAAAATTAGAAAATAGACACTCTGGGAAAGAGGAAAGTCAATTCCGAGACAACGACGCTTTAGTCAGTAAACAACGTGTGATAACAAGAACTACTCTTAGTGAAAACAATCACTAGAGTGATTTTGAAGACATAGTGATAGAAATGATTGATAAGTTGGTAAAACTAGCGATCCGATGAACCTATGGTCTGAAGATGAAAGACCACATCTGGTTTCACAACGATGTTCACACAAAGCACAAAGAAATTGTCCAATGATATTGAATGTAAAACCAGGAAAAACGTCATCAAGAAAACCTAATATATACATATGTGTATGCATACATATATATATGTATATACGTACATATATATATAAATAAACACATATGTATATCCAAACATGTGTAAGATTTTGATGCACATATATCAGGATGTACTTTCGTAACTATCAACTGAATCTTCTTCGTGGTTCGCCCAAAAACTCACAATCAAATCACTGGGAACCCCAAGAAATGCGGTTTAATGGATCATCTAACAGAAATTTCCACTCCACTCTTGCAAAACCCCATAATTTTCACAAGTGCGCAACCCTTCCCACTGCAAAGAATGGCGATGATTGACTGGTAGACAACTGATAGAGTCGATATGAATGATGGAAGCTCGGGTCGACTTTTGAATGACTCAACGTTTGCAAATCCTAATGATCAACGATGACCGATGTGGACTGCGCAGTGGTTAGTGATGCCGTGGATCAGGAAGCAAAGTAGCTAGTTGGACCCCGACCCAACGCTCTCCTCCAATCCAAGTGGGATCACAGCCNGGATATCTTCAAGATTGCAACGAGTATCGATTCGATCAGCATTCTACGACATTTCCAAAGTCAAATAACAAGAGCAAAGTTTGAAAACCACTGTGGACGAATCGACGAAACGAATGGAATGCAAGAAGAGCTGGGATCGGCATGGTAGATTTGATGATGGGTCACGTAAGATACCTACTTGGAAACTTGGATGGACTGCCTTCACTGATTGTGCGGGCACCAGCATAATTTCAATCTTTTTGCAATTTTGCTGGATTAGCCATTGTTGTTCTTTGGTGTCTCGAGGACAGTCTAACCGAACCCTTCGTCGAGTCATCACCACCACAGGCAGTCGCCGCCCTTGTCGATCAGAGCGAAATTTGCCACCAAGCGACTAGAAACGGTGGTTGATCTTGGTATTGGTTTACTCTTAGACTCTGCCAGGGGGATGAATCCCCTCTCTGCACATTGCAGCCCGCTACGCAGGAACGCCCCCAACCACGATGGGGAGGTAAGCCGTTGGGAGACATGTAAATAAATAAATGAAATAAAATAGAACGATTAGTGATATCAGAGACAAAAAAGACGGAACAGAACAATGCTTTGCACATAAATCAGTAGAATAAGGGTATTGCTGAATTTAAAAAAACGAACATGAACGAATTTAGCTCGTTTGAATTTTTAGGACAAGGCAGAACTCCCGGCGCTTTTGGAAAGTAAAGTGTTGATTTTGACAAAGAATTCAGTAAAACTACCGTCCTGTTATCAAACTAGTCGCATGGTGGGAAATATCCCTCTGATCCACAAGGGCGGCAACTGCTTGTGGTAGTGGCGTCCTGGGCGGAATCTGGCGAGGCTGACCTCAGGAATGCACGGAACCACAATGGCTAAACTAGCAAACTCCAAAAATGAAGATTATGCTGGAGCCCGCAAAATTAGTGAAGACGGGCTGTCAAGTATCTAAGTAAGTAATGTCGTAAATCTTCAACTGAAACTCGGCTCATACTGCAAGTAGCTTATAGGTTTGACAGCCAAGTTTACCACTATCGGAGGGAAACTGGAGGAAAACGTCTTATGATTCCGAGAAGTCCTAACACCATATATACAAACATCCTTAGTGTTGACTGTCACGTTATACAACTGCGCTATCTGCACTATCTATTAATCGGTATTGCGCTATTTAAGTAAGGATCGTTAGAACCACTTCCTTCAAGATGTTCAAAGCCGTACTTGTTCCTCCTAGCACCTGTATCACCTGTAGTCCTGTTGATCGTCGAGTGACTCGAGCGGGCGCCAGTAAATCTTCCATTATTGCCTTTCGCGTGCAAGAGTAGCCCAGTGGGTTCTGCTCGCTCTAAGGGCAAGTCGAGCATCATATCTTTCTTCAAAACTCTTTGAGAAGAACTCTGACCATCGGGTCGGTGGTCTTCCTGCAGTACGTTTTACATCACGAGGAATCCAGTCACTAACGGTTCTTGTCCATCGATCGTCATTCGTACGGATTACTTGTCTGGCCCACCTTATCTTCGACTGATTGGCGTACAGATCGGCATCTTCGATTTTTGATCGTTGACGCAGATCGGAGCTCCGGATCCCATCTTTTATTTGTGTGGAACGGGATACTCCTAGCATTGCCCTTTCGATTGCGTGTTCCATAACGCTGAGTGACCTTTCATCCTGCTTACGCAGCGACCAGGTTTCTGATGCATAAGTTAGGGCAGGAAGTACCGTTGAGTCGAAAAGGTGGGTATGGAGTCGGGTGTTCTTTGTTCCCTTCACTACACCCTCGATGCTCTTGAAAGCTCCCCAAACCGCTCGTTTTCTTCTGCTCAGCTCTGGAGCTAGGTCGTTCATCATATTGATTTCCCGGCCTAGATAGATATAACTGGAGCATTCAGAGATATACGTTCCGTTGGGCGTGAATGGAGCATGCGAAACCAATCCGTTCTCTATGAACATCGTTTTTGTGAGATTTAGTTGAAGAACAATCTTTCCACAGGCTTTATTAAAATCGTCAAGCATACGTTCCGCCTGGCTAATGTTTCGTGTTATAAGGACGATGTCATCAGCAAAGCGAAGTTGGTGTAACTGCCGACCGTCGATTTTCAATCCCATATTATCCCACTCCAATGCTCGCATGACGTTCTGGAGGGTGGCGGTAAACAATTTTGGCGAGATGATATCACCTTGCCTAACTCCTCTTTTGACGTCAATGTTAATATCGTTGTAGAATGGTGATACCTTGGTTGTGAAATTTTTGAACAGCTCATGAAGAATCTTTATGTACTGAGTAGTGACTCCTTGACTATCAAGGGCCTCCAAGACTGCTTCTATCTCAACTGAATCAAAGGCTTTCTGTAAATAGATGAAAATGAGACAGAGCGGTCTTTTGTACTCTCACGATACTCAATGAGCCGTGTTACCGTGTGGATGTGGTCCATCGTACTAAATCTTTTTCGAAACCCTGCTTGCTCACATGGCTGTCCTTCGTCCAGTGTTCTGTCAATCCTGTTTAGGACGACTCGAGTGAAAAGTTTGTAGACGACAGACAGCAAGCGTGTAGGTCACCCTTCTTGAAGAATAACACGGTCTTGCTGGTCTTTCACTGATTAAAGAACTTGCATTCGGAGAGGTAGAGTGTCAGCAGCCGAGTCTTTACGAGGAGTGGCGGAAGGTTCTTTTTTAACAAGTTTACAACTTACAACTTTAGAATTTTAAAAAACGCGTCGTATTGAAGCTGTCAGGAACCAATTATGACCAACTTCTTCCGCCATTGTTGACACTGTTTGGTTACGAGGTGTTTGGCTGGGTGGATTGCGGTCAACTTGACCCTTCCGGGTTCTGAGGAAGGCGAAATCTGCCGAAACGTCAGCTTTGCCGGAACAAAGTTTAAAATAGCACCTTGTATTTGCTGAACAAGAATACAAAGAATTGATGAGACCACTTGGTAGCCTGTGTTTACTAGCAAATGCCAACAAACCAGGGAAAATCATAACATCATTTCCTAATCATGACGCAATGCAAACCAATATTGTCTTTGCCAATACCCAATTTAAAAGGCCGCAGTTTCCCAAAACAAAGACAGAAATCCTCGATTGCATTAGGAAACAAGCACTGACGAATATCATTAAGCAAAAACAACTTCGAAACTGAAAACCCAAACAAAGAAGAAACAGGTGGCCTTCAAGATCAATCAATAATTGTGAGGAAACCCAATCAATAGGGAGAACAAACTTGCTGAGGCTGCAGATTAATCTCACAGGCAACTGGTGACTTGGTGATTCGACAAATTGGTAGCCACCACTCAACACTGCTTCGTACTACGTAGTACCATTACTTAGGTACTCCGGAAAACCAAGTTCCGATGACTGTTTTGGAGTTTAAAGATGCAAAAGTTAGTCATCTAAGTGAAAAACAACGTAATGGATCTGGCTAGGATCCGAAACTTAAAAGCAAATAAGGAATACTCGGAAATGTCGCCCGCCGATGGGTATTTGAATGCGAATTCGATTTTCAGACACCGGCTTGGTGTCAACGCGACATGGATTGACGTGAAAACAGTGGCTAGCGTTAATCTTGTCTGTGGAGTTGTGGAACAGGTACTTTTCTAAAGTCGATACCTGGTCTCACTTTGTGTTATCCATTGTACAGAAATCCAGCTCAGTCCAGAAAAGAAAGTCCGTTTATTGAGCTATCGTGCGCATTGGCAAGGGAACGCGATCTACTTGTCGGTACTTCTAAGTACTACTCCATTGTGTAAACTCACTTCGACCTTAGCTCTATAGTTTTTCGTGGGTTTCACTTCAGAAAACAGTGTTTATAGCTTGTCAACTAGGTTTTCTGACTGATCAAAACGTGCCTCGAAGATTTGCCTAGACGTTGAAAGCTATCTACTTTCACATTTTTATGACATAAGTTTTGCGAGATCTTGGTCTTCACCGCTTTTCACTTTTAGCCCATCGATTTCTGTAATGTCCTGACCTTCTACTGTATCATAACTTTTGCGATATACTCTAGAAACGTGTCGTTATATGCAGTGAGTCGAAGTGCGTTTTCAGTGCCATGACTGAGAGCGATGGCGGTGCGACGGCGGCGACTACTGTGGTTCAGCCTGTTGCCACCGGAGGTACCGTACTTGGCTTACTTTATTGTAATTGAATGGGTTTTGTAGCTTTTCATCGTCCCAAGACTTTTCATCCTGATTCCTCTACGGAAATTCTCCATTGCGTGCGCACATCCCTACCCAGGATGACTGAACGAGTGGATGACATTGTATCGTATTTGGTTGCCTTTTTCATCTTTTCCCTCCATTCTTCTTCATCTCTTTCCATCTCATCGTTCCTAAACCTTTCGAATTTGACATAAATTCGTTTGGATTTTGACGGTGAGGTGATTTCCATGGAACATAATTGCGTGTCAGAAGCCCTTCAGTGTTGTGTGTGAGGTTCTTGGTTTCGTTGAGCCGGCAGCCTCCACCTTCACAAATGATTCACTGCTTCATGTTTGCTCAAGGTGATTCATGAGTGTTGAAATACTGTACCCATCGAGACTTACACAGAAGTCTAGCTGAATTAACCAGTGCCCGACATTGTTAGTTCTCTCTAAATTCTATGGTTGATCTCTCCAATCCGTGAAGGCCAGCGACTCTATTGTGACGGCCTGAGATCGCTTTAGCGAGGCCTTGTCAGGGCTTAAGGGAAAACTACAAACAGCAGTATAGTAGTATCATTGACTCTTCTGTCTACAAATTTGGGTGAAGTGAGTCCTAGGGATGGGCTGGGAAATCTGGACTTGCACAGGACCTAGACCGTCAAGACGACTCGAATCAAAACGTTTAGGAGACTTCGTCAAGGGTAGTTCTTCTGCACCTGCAGTGTGCCAGAACAGTATCTTATGCCATCGATTCTCTGAAGGCTTAAAACATAAAGTGTTTCGTAATCGCGCTACACGAGACATGTGCATTAAGGCCAAAATACGCCAACCAAACTGTATTATTCTTATTATCCATGGAAAAATTCCATTGCAAATATATATGTGTGATTCTTATATGTATATATGATTCTTATACACCCATTCATTATATTTAATGCATCATATACGACTCAGTAACCTCTCCTGATCGCGTTTTCTCCTCTGCCTCAAAAGGCAATCATTAATATCATTATCTACTGATGAAAATATGCGATTGACGTAGGAGAGCCCGAATAATTTCGTGAACTGGTGGCGACTTTTTACTGCCTGAAGCCAGATGCTGTTGACTGTTTTCCTACTGATGTTTTTACAGTTGTGCAGGTGGTGACGTACAAAGGCATTACAGAGCACTTTCCGGCTGGTTGCGCTGCAAAAACATGAAATAACTCTTGCTGCTCACGTTACAGCTAGTCTAGGAAAATGATTTCATGATAAATTAGGCGACAGTAATATGTGAAAGAATACACATAACATAGGAGACGTTTGATGGTAGTAGATATTGGAGTATTGTTTATGACGTAGATCTTAATACCTTTTAATTCTTGAATACTTGGATGGCCCGTCTTCACTGGTTGTGCGGGCCCCAGCATAATTTCCAATCTCCGGAGATTTTCTGGTTTAGCCATTGTGGTTCCCTGGAGTTCCGAAAACAGCCTGGCTAAAGTCTACCCCAGGTCGTCTCCACCACAGGCTGTCTCCCAGCCCTTGTTGATCAGAGGAAGATTGCCACCATGCGACTTTGATACCAGGACGCTGATGGATCTTGGCATTGGTTTACTCTTAGCTAGACTTCCTGATGGAAACGCCGGATTCCTTCTCTGCTTGGGAGACCTTGCCGGAGGGACGAATCCACCCGTTGTACGTTAAAACCCGACACTCATGAGCACCTCCCAGCCACGATGAGGCGTTAGACTGTTGAGAGGATACCCTTTAATAGGTAACTGAAATCAGTATAGTAGTATTCGTGACGGACTACTGTACACATTATTCATGTTCCTTGGAAATTGGCCCTTCTTATGGCGCAGAATTGTTAAACGGAGAGCGACAGTGCTCATTCGAGATCAGTCGGATACTCTAAAACAGAAGATGGTATCTCTTGACAGAGTGTAAGGTGACACTACCCCAACAAAGCTTTTGACTCCATTATGCATAATAGATTCGTTCGAAGGTATGAAATGTGCGTACCCTTAGATGGGGCGTTCCTACAAAGTCCTCTTGTTGCTGTGATATTCACATGTTGAAGGGCCACCACCCCGTTCGAGCCTTGTAAGCTAGGGATGAATCAGCTGACGTGCCAAACCTCCATGTCCAACATTTTAATTCTTCCAGCGTTTTGCCGTGAAACTTGGATGTGGTTCTACGACTCATCCATACTTAATGCTAGTTTTTCAAATTGAGTTACTTCTCTGTGAACCAGTTTTAAGTTGGTATTGGCAAGAGTCTGGCACATACTATTAATGGGCAAGGTAACCTGGAGTGCCGAATCTGATATCCTCTGCTGTTCTTCCGCCATAGAAGCACTGCGGTCTTCCTTTTTTAGAGCCTAAGTAATAGTTTACTGGTTGTACCTTTCATGTGTTGTTTGATCTATGGTTGAAAATTATAGGAGGGCCGCCTGTTCGAATTGTTGATCCTGTTGACAAATACACTGCACTTTTGGTTAGGGTGGGTTTGGTTCCTTTCTTTTTCATGAGTGACAGTATTCGTCTCTGTTGCAGGTTTAGCGCTTAAAACAGCAGGGCTGTTAGTCTTCTAAGACGATTCATTCGCAACTTACATTCCTTTGATAAATACTACTTTATAGTGTTGTTCAGAGTACGATAGTCGGCATGGGATTAATTGGTGGTGGCTTATTTCTGCGAAATTCTCGACTTGTGAGTTTATTGCTGATTTAATTATTTCTTCATATTTAGTACTGGTAGCATACGACTGCTCAGTTGATCACTTTTGTACCCGATTTGTTTACAAATGTCCTCAATGTTCTTAAAATATTTGCCTTGATCACGGAAGCTCACCAATAAACCAATTCAGTTTGCGAGATTTGAGCATGTGGCTCAGATACCAAAGGAATTCATTCGAAAGGAGCTTGAGTTGAAAGGAACAGTTCGTGAGGTTGGTTCCCATTGTCGGTGTATAGTTCTTGTCATACTTCTTCTTCTTTGTCGATTACGGTGGATAAACTCTTCCAATTTCATATTTTGATATGCTGTAGTAATGTAGAGTGCTCGATATGCATAATTGTGACCATGTTTTGTTCCTACCTATCTATAAAATACCTCGATGACTTTGGTTGTTAGGAATTAATGCGACTACATAGTGTCGAAGAAAGACGAGTAGCGCAGCGGTCTGAAGCGCCCTACAGTACCACCAAACCCTATATCTCTCCTGGGTCGGCAAATTGGTACCGGACTTGTCTTGGAGGATAGCATCATTAGCTCGATACATCGGTAGGCCACCGCGAGTCACTGTAAAGGTCAGATATGCGTTCATTCACCTACAACGATGCTCAATGAAATCGAATGCATGGCACATCCTCTAGGGATTGATCAGCCCCAAAAGATTTATCCTTTTTTATCCATAATGTTGAAAATTGTGTGGAAAATGGACGGGTCGTTCGTAGATTGATACTTGCTTGACCCTTGTTCTGTCATCTAGCGGTTTCTTTTTCAAGATAACGCCGTCTGGAGAGCTACGTGTTGAACATGTGCCGGTGGTGAAACTACCTCCTATTTTCTCTCCAAAGAAACAAATGAAGGTAAGTTTGTGCAATTGCCGATGAGTTGACTTTTTTCACAATTAAACTTGACTTGATAGATTCATTCTATGTAAATCATGTTTCAGGGCTTACTAAACCTCCGTCTTGCTGGTGTCTATATGTCTCAAGCTGGTCAAGAGTTTATTGCAAAAGACTTGCGTCTGATAAACAAGCCCATCATTTTCACTGTTATAAAGGTGGGATATAATCATTCTATTCTCATCATGAAAATAGGGATTAATTGTGTTGTGGGATACTATTTTTGTTCCTAATAGGTAATGAATAATGCATTCGTTATATTTGAGTATTTCGACTACTTTTTCATAAGTTGGGAGATCTCTTGTGCCTTGGAAAAGACTGATTGGGTGACTTTTTTCTTTGGAATCATTCGTCCGCTCTAATAGAGCTTACCCAGGTCGAACTACAATCGGTTTGGCATCCTTCGTGTTTCGGCTGAATTTATGCTATATTGCAATCAGGGGTTTTTTTCTAGGAGGCGACAGTTTCTGGTGTCAGTTCATTTTTCGATGGGATTCCGGATATAAGCGTGAAAGTCCTGAAAATCTTGGGTGGCCCTTGCTTTAGTTAAATCCAGTGTATCGAATTTGATACCAGAAGACATCCCTTCAGTCATTTCGGAATTTCTCAAAAGCGTTGCGAAATTTTGAGTCGATTAGAAGCAAAAGTATAGTCATCCTTTCCATAACTGTGACAGCCGGCAATGACCTTTGATTTCATGGATTTATCACGAGACTTTTTATGTTTAATATATCGCAAAACTGGTTACAATGAATCACCAATTTTCCAGCCTAGCGATGATTCAGTGGATACAGTGGATGCTGATGTAACCGTGAAAAAGGTAGGTGACTCAGGCGATTTTTCTTTAGTTTGTCACAAATCTCTTTATTTGGATGCAAATCTTTTCATGACCCTCTTTGGAAGAAAGAATTTCAACTTCAGTTTATAACTTTTATCGTAGAATTTGTAATCGGGAAATTTGTAGTGTCTTGAGGATAGCGAGGTGATGAAGGAATAAAAGACTGCGGCATTGTAACTCTATTGTTAATTAATTTTTAAAGACTGCCTATTTCGCATATCTTGCACCTACTGAAGAATTATGAAATAACGGTGATATCTACTTTTCAATCTTCGATTCTGTCGTTCTAGAGTACATTTAACCGATTGAATTTGAACGTCGAAGTGGTGCGTCGTGGCTATGCTCGCGTCCTACCACCTGAATCCACGCGTCATCTCAAGGCTTTGCAGACGATCCCAGCATATTCCAGACTGGTCAGTCGACTGCTGATGAGTGAGAAAGTCAGTTTTCCAGTTCTATGTGATTGCTCAGTTTTGATCTTGAATATTTACAAAATTATATTAACTGACGTTTCCTCAAAGCTTACTACAGCTAACCATTTTGTTCACCCTGAAAATGAACCGGTCCGCTGTAATAAAAATTGTTTTCTACTATATATTTTTATTTTCTTCTTAGATAACTTTTTTCTCAACAAATTTTATGCTCGTGGTGGTCTATTATGTCTTACCAAGTATTTCCAGTAGTTGTAGAGAGCTCAGACTATGTGGTTCAATTTGCTGTATGCTATTCTCTCATTGAGTGGGTTTATAGGTGTTTTCTTCCACTCTTATTTGTAGCTGTAACGAGGGAATGAAAACTTGGCTCACCAGAATCAGGCTCGAACTATGACATATTTGACGATATTTCTAACACTGTGTTTACACAAATCCCAACAGTCTCGTTACTAATTCTGATTGCAGTGAAGTTTCGCTCGATATTGTTCCAGCTTCATTTACATGATTTTTAAACCTTTCTTTGTTTTGGGTAGTTCAGCCGAACAGCTTTTTTAGATTTGTAATCCTGACAAGAAAATGTTATCCTAGCAAAGTTTTTATTGTCATAAGCACCTCATGTTTCCAAAATCTATATAAAACAAGAAGGATGAAACTTTCGGCGCTGATCAACCCCTGAGCTCCATGCATTCGACTTCATTAAGCATCGTTTTTGGACGTGACTGAATGCATATTTGGTCTTTACAATAACTTGCAGTGGCTTATGGATCTACCAAGTGAATGCTGCTATCCTCCCAGGCAAATCTGATATTAATTTGCCGACCCCGGAGAGATGAGGAGCTTGGTGAGTCTGAGGCGCGGGATCGATCCACGTTGATTGCAAGGCATCTCTAACCACTCCCCTACATGATCCTCTTGAAATCAAAAATCAGCTTGCTAGTGTGTAATCAAATTTGAGTGTGAGGCAAAAAAATGGTGCCCTATTTGTTTCTTAAGGGTCAACCCACTGTCTTCTGGAAGTCGCTGTGTGGGAGGAATAACCACTTTTTCACATGTTATCCTACATTTCATTGCATTCTATTTTCCTTTTTGTTGTTTTACTTGTTTGTTCTATACAAACTCGCTCGTTAACGTTTTGAGTTATTTCGAAGATCTTGAATGCATAAATGGTATCATTTTTTAAAAATTCATTAAGAACTAAACTTTTTATTTGACTAAATGGCTTGGAATAAATGTTAAGGTTAAATTTTTTGGCGACCTAATCGCAAAGTTGCTATTCTGGGATAATCGATTACGGTATCCGTTCGTGGATCAGTTTCTTGACCATTCTGTTCAGAAAGATATGTCCAATATTCTATGAAAGTATTTTTTCAATCGAGACTCAGTTTCATCTCAGTGTTATACCTTTTTATTTTCTGCCTACTATTATTTCGCGGCAGGGTACTAAGCGAAATACAATCACAACGTTGCTGAGATATTTGCAAAACTCTGGACCGCAGGTGTCTATGGTGGGGAACGAACGCGCTATTGTCCTTTCCGGAGAGTAGCGCGTTCACCACCACACCATGCGGGTCCTTCGTTTCGCCTGTCTCTCAGCTATTTCTATCGATCTTTGCCACAGCAATCACCCTCATCTCAGTGTTCCCGTGTTTGTTTTTTTATTCGGCTGGCCTTGTTATCACCAACGCTTTGTTTTGGACGTTTCTTGCTAATTTCAATGGAGCCCATCGGCGCAATTGTATTTAAGCCATGGATTTGATTGCTACTGTTTTCATGGTCCTGGATATTATGTGGTGCAGAATATACCTGAAAAGGCGACGCACGTCAGCGAGCTGTTGTTTCAACGATTTCTACTTGATTGAAAGCGTTTTATACATTAAATCCTCTTTTATTTATTATGATTAATCCTGTTCGGGAGTTATTGATTGTTAATAACCATTTCGACAGTTGTTTGGTTTATTTATATTAGTGATATTTCTTATTTAGCGCTTACTAGTGCATCTAGTAAGGGCTGTGAATTAGACATCTTAAAGAGACCATTATACTTTGTTTAGAATTTTTGAATTTTTTCAGCTTGAAAGTTCGCTTAAACTAGGATTTTATCATCTTCATATGTGGAAGTTATCTTCAGTGAACCTCTATCCATAAATGGACTGCTAGCAGAGTTTCCAATACCTCAGCCGATTACTAAGTTTACAGATAGCTGATCGACGCGGTATTGGTTTATGGGAACGTGATTCATGGTTGGAATCGGTCCGATCATATCCATCACAGTTGCGTCAGATTGTTCTTGGTGCTCCGATTACCAAGTTTTTGGTGAGCTTTTATTCGATGTGGTAGTGCTATTAATCTTAAATTGGAATTACAGAAATTTGCTGAATGGGTAACTTTTCATGGAAGGGAAATTTGTCTTCGCCATGAACATCTTGGAACTGCTTTAGTGAGCAAAGGATGTGTATGGTTGCTAGTTAATCGATGCTTTTTGAATAATGTTTTCACGAAGAATCACTCGAATTCCGCAGCACTTTTTACTAATTTAGTTTCTTGTTGGTTCGTCAAATTTTTGTTTTCTGCCACAGAGAACGTAGCCTTTCTATGGCTTTTTCATGTCCTCATCGTAGTGTCTTAAGTGTCGATGTGAAAAATACCTTATACTTTGAACTGAAATTTCCGATATTTCTCTAAGAGTGAATAAGTTTTAAACGGAGTGGGTGGTTCGGAAATGTTTTTACTTGGTACACCTGTCCATCTATTAGCTAATTAACTAATTTTCTTTCGAGATTATGTGTCGAAGAACAACCATTTCCAAGAGATTTGTTATGTGGTGTTGGGTCGTAGAAAAAATAACTTCATAAACGTATTAAAACGAAATAAAAACGGTGTGGTAGAAGAGAACGATAAGCTTTAAGGTGTGTATCGGTATGCCAGGTCAAAATCACATGAAAAGAGCATCCTCTGAAATTTTTGGTCACAGTAGGGGAATATATGAAACTTTAAAATCCATTAGGAATTCCCACACTCGTAGACAGCTATTCTTAGAAAGTTTTCTCCTGACTCCTGAATTCCTGAAACTTATATTTATGCAGTTTCTGGAGTGCAACTATAGTCTCATTAATACTAACATGAGGTGGGAAAGAGCTTTCGTCCCTTTCTGTCGTCCCTTCATTCATCCTCTTTCGTAGACTTATTGAAATTGATTCAATCCGTTGGTAGGTTGTTACATTTTTCTGCCAACCTAGTAAAAATCGGCAACCGGATATATTTAACGCATGCGATTGTATGTGATTGTTGTCGGAAGCACTAGGATACAGAACTTTTGCTTCAGATTCTGGTGTTCACGGTGTCGAAGGATGTGCTTCTGTTTGGTGTTAAACTGACACAACAGACCTACGCTCTGTTACTAGTCGCTTGCGCTCACATTGCTAACGGGTACAATCGCTTTGCATCCGGCGTGGATCGTCTCACCGACAAGTACAACAAAGCACGACAGCGATTTAAGTAGTTACATCGACTGCGTAGATGTACGTAGGTGATTTCTCTTCTATTTCTGTCCTGAAAAGAATGTCATATCCAACCCTCATTGACTATATCTCTGTTCTACCACGGCGTTGATCAAGTGGAGGAAAAAACTGTATAGCTAAGCTTATTGATATAAAATCTCATTTGGTGTTCTTTTTTTTAAACCAAGTTGTAGTATTGATTTGGACAAATTTCATTATTTACTTGATAATTGTTTCCGTTGCCTGGATCATCATGTATCGCGTTGTGTTTTCCACTTTACTACCACAGTGTCGACAATGAAAATCACTGGATAATTCATGCCTATCGATTGCCTCTTACTTTATTGATCGTCAATCGATACTCACAATTTGCATGGACACATGTGTTTCATTGCGGGTGTACTGGTCGTTTCTAGGCCCTCCTTGTCATGGTTTTTGCACCCTTCTCGTGCGTTAGTTAGTTACACAGCATTTGATCGTGATGATGTTAATTAAAACTGGTTTTCGACCTGTAACTGGTAATGAGTTTAGGCATGTTACTGCCTTACTTACTTTTCATATGTTATAAAGTGAGATTGTATATCAAATTGCTTACCTTCCCGATCATGCTTTTAAAGCTCTAGTTTAATCTATGAATAGGTAATCTAATTGTAGTCGATATAGGTCGAGGATGTCTAATCGTTTGTTTAGGATAGGTTTAATTTTAAATTTCAAATGATCTATGTTTTCATTTTCGAAAGTTGTTTCGTTGATATGGAAGTGCTCATAAAATGAAATCACAGGTTAACTCAAAAACAGTGCTTTTCTTGGCAAAAAGGTCCGTTCCTACCTGATAATGAAATATATGTGTATTGAATTTTCTGGAAAAGAGGAATTTCTGCGTTGTGTTGGTCATTTCTATTCATTTTTATTTTATAACAATTACCTACTTCAGTAATGTAGGCATAGAATTTGAGTTGTCTATTTATGGAGTTGATTTGTCGACCTGTGTAATTGATACTTATTGCCTTTACAGAGTTTTCATATATGGTCTATTTTCATGCGTACTCATGTTTAATAACCGTTTAAGAATGTGGAGTTGCTCCACAGAATGTTTTTGAATACTATAAAACAAAAGTAAACATGAGTAATAGCCGGTGGTTTACGGATGATAGTAACGCGGTGTCGTCATCCTCAGCGGTCGGTAACACTAGCGATGTGGATGCAACGCTGCGGTAGGTTGTCCTTTTTTCGCATTCGTTTTCATTAACACATTCTAATCGAAGTGCATTGTATGCTATGCATTAGTGGAGTTGAGCAAAGTGGACGAAGTCCATTGCATCGAATTAATAGTATTCGTCCCAGTGGTTTATTGCTTAACAGAGAGCTTGTAGCCGCATTTTTTGCATTTATTCAGTAGCTTGTCTAACGCAATTGTTGTGTCGGGTATTGCATATGAAAAGTTATTGTCTATTCTTAGTGATTTACAAGAAATCTTTCTTTGGCCGAATTGAATGAGTAACTTCATTGGTAATTATTTCTCACTGCCGATTTTAGCCGATAAATTTAGTATATACACTTACTTGGATGGCTCGTCTTCACAAGTTGTTCGGGTGCCACCATAATTTCTGTTATCTCGAGATTTGTTGGTTTAGTCACTGTGGTTCTCTAGAGGAGGACAACCTGGGCAAAGTCTGCCCCAGGTCGTCACCACCACAGGCAGTGGCAGCCCTTGTGGATCAGAGGGAGATTTTCCACCATGCGTCTAGTGTGTTACCATGACCGTTGTGGATCCTGGTATCGGATTACTCTTAGCTGGGCTTTCTGGTGGAAACGCCGGACTCCTTCTCAGCTCGAGAGACTATGGTGAGGGATGAATCCCAGTGCTGTACATCACACCCCGATACCCAAGAACACCTTCCGGCCACGTTGGGGTGGTAAGCCGTTGCGAGGACTATATGTATATATAATATATCTATTTATGTAGCTATACAACATAAACGAATGTTGTCGCGACATACTATGAAACCAGTAGACACCACATTCGAGGGAAAAAAATGAGGCACATTACTGAAGTATTACACAAGAGCCTCCTCAGAAACCATTGGGGCTTCGTTCAAGTGCTCCGTGGCTGATACGCAGAGTTTTTGGCGTGGTTATATAAGCCCATGTGTCTGCTAATAACAGACACCTGAAAGGGTGTTGAATCGAAAAGACGAGTGCGATGTTTTGGGTTCGCTAGTAAATTGATGGTTTCTTCAATGGGCCCAGTTGTGGGCTATAATTCCTCCTTCATGTCCTACATGTTCATTGGACATCTAAGGTATGTTCGTCTTCAAACCACTGGTTCTTCATGGACTGGATCTTTTTCCTATTTATACGTAGTCCGATCTTTTTTCCCGCTTCGTGGAGCTTATTTAGCGTCGTCTCGGGCTCTTAGGTGCTTCTTGAAAATATGACGATATTGTCAGCGAAGCGATGATTGAGAAGGATTTTTTATCAATACGTATGCTTTTCTTGTCCCAATCGAGTGACTTCACTATCCACTGCAGTGCGGCAATAAACAGCTTTGGCGATATTGTGTCGCCTTGTCGAAGTCTTTTCCCATGGGTATGGTAAGAGGTCGGGGGAAAAGCTATATTTTCATAGTGTAGTTCCGATAACAATTAGAGTTCTTAGGTCGACGGTCGACGTCGCTCCTTGGTCGACGAGCGCTGATAGTATTGCATTCACCACTCGCTCTCAAATGCTTTCTCATGGTCGATAGAGGTTTGGAGAATGTTGACCCATGACACTTCAACGTCGTCCATAGAGTAGAATCCTTTTCGGAATCCTGCTTGCTTAATTGATGCTGTCTTGTCATCCGAATTCTTTGATATGCGAAATAAGGTAATCTTCGTGAACACACCCAAGGAACATATTGGTCGAAAGTTACGAAGATTATTTCTTGGGTAGGATGTCCGTACGAGATGTTCTCGATTTCATCCTGAAAGTTTTATTTTTATATGTATTACGAGAAGTACATGTAATTTGTTGCCTCCTGCTCAAAGGAAGATGGCGGTGATATTGTATGGTCCTGGAGCTGTAACTAACTTCATATTTTATCTCTCAATTAGTACTTCGGAAGGTAGAGTCCGCGAAATCGGCATAAAATGTCTTTTTCTTGTTTAATTACTTAAACCATTAAAACATATGGAGAATGGTAGGATGTGTAAAATACATGTTTCCAAAGCAATGGAAGAAGGTCTATACCATAATGCCGTAACATTCTGAACCCATCAAGGTCTCCAGTTATCGAGAAATTATCGTGTTTTTTTTTTTCAAGACCAACAATTTCCTAACAATGTGGATGAAGTTAGGCGTCGTTTCACGCAACCATGCAAATTTGACTGTTAATATTGACTTAACTAACTTAACTGTTAACTAACGAACTTGGTCAATTTTTCGCCTTGGTCGTTTGTTACTAACATATGAGTGAAAGAAATAACTGTGGTCTTTGCCGTATATGAAAATAATTAATATACTCCTTTCTGGTCAATGGGTGGACTATTTGCACCCATCACGAGGAATCGTCTATGCACCAACACAATTTCCACTTGGCTAGCTGGGTAAGATCTTCTTTTCGTAGAGTCTCGGAGTTGTCTTAACTTAATATAACTGAGTGGATATTTTGTTAACAGGGTAACAGTGATTTTTGGTACGGGTTTACTTGTAGGCTTCTGGAAAGAAATGTAGAACTGATCAGCTTGTGGGCTTTCCTGGTGTTAAACATTTCAATAAATCCTATTTTTTAGGGAACTTTTTCTATTAGCATTGTGAGTTATATTTGAGGAAGGATCGGTGTCATCGAATGGGTGTTGTTGTGTTGGAATATTTTATTAGGACAAAGAATCATTCTAGAACGCTTTTGGTTTTTTTTTTAGTTTTGTGATGTAGAGTTTTTCTATTGTGTTGGTTGGTTAATGTAGATCCTTCCAACGGTTTACCGCATCGTCGTGGTTGGGGTTATTCCCACGTGTGCGGCTGGGATGCACAGGAGGGAACTCATTCACTCGGCAGGGTCTCCCAGTGTGAAAATGAGTCAGGCGTTTCCATCAGGAAGCCCATTTAAGAGTAAATCAGAACTACGATACACCATCGTCCTGGTATCAAACAAGTCGCATGGTGGCAAATCTCCCTCTGATCCACAAGGACGGCAACTGCCTGTGGTGGTGACGACCTGGGCAAGTTTGGTTAGGCTGACCTCTAGATTCCACGAAACCACGATGGTAAAACCAGCAAAACGAAAAAGTGGAAATTATGGTGGGGCGCGCATAACTAGTCAAGACGGGTCATCCGAGCATCCAAGTAAGTAATGTAGATGGAGGCGCTGCTTCGTTTTAAGTTGCGAGTTTGTCGTTGAGTGAATTTCGTCTTTCTGTAAATTAGGGAACGAACAGCTGCCCATTCTTAGTAATCTTGTTGAGGTTTCTTTTACAGCTATAAATGTTTAGCGCGTGTGACGGTGGATGGAGGCGCCACTGCGGCACACACGTGAAATCGATCCTCTTGCCCATGGCCCACCAAGCCTTGTATCCCTCCGAAGTCGGTAAATTGGTGCCAGACTTGTCTGGGATGATAGCAGCACTGGCTCGATACATCCGTAGGCCACCGCGAGCCATTGTAGAAGGCCAGATATGCATTCAGTCACCTCAAAACGATGCTTAATGAAATCGAATGCATGGTGCATCCGTCAAGATTGATGAACGCCTAGAGCTTTATCCTTTTTTTTAATTAAATGTTCAGTAATTGCTGTCACTAGTTGTCGATATTGCAGAGAGTGTGAGTCTACTTTTCGAATAGTTTTGTTGCTCTGCAAGTTTCCTGTGTTCACTTTTGTCTTTTACTAGTACAGTTAGTTTGCGAATATTGTTTGGAGAAAGCTTTAGAAAAAAAGCATAACAGTGATAAATATTTTTTAAACAGTCTTTCTTATTTTTGAAACTGACCTTCATTGAACCTCGGTAATAAAGTTTAATAAGTGATAAGTAGTGTAAGCCCTCCTTGTTATTGTTGTATCAAAATTGGTTCTGGTGGCGCTATTTTTTGTTTTGTTTTATTCTTTTTATTAATTTCTCTTTAATACTTCAGTGTTGGTCACAGCCCTGATGACGTTACAGTATCGTCCGCATTTTCGTCCTTCACTTTGTCCAGACCGAATCGTCCGCCATGCCTGCACAAGGAATTGAAACTGGTGAGTAGAGTTTTTTCTTCCACAATTCTGGCTGGGTTAATGTGTAAAGAATATGATATAGCGCGCTACAAGATGACTGGGAGTAGCTTTTATTTTTAGTTCTTGTAGAATTCGTTTTCCGACTGTAATTTTTACAAGAGGTGAGTATGATATTAGGAGAAAGCGTACAAAATGAGTTTTGTTTAAAAAATTTTATTTTGGCACTAGCTTCTCACAAGCGTCTCCACGTCACCAACTGGCACTCTTATGAGATCTTGTCATATTGGCCCATCAGGTTCTTCCAAAGTTGTTAGTTTGATGGAGTAAACTTTCTCGTCTAACCTGTAGCGCCTCGTACAGACGATTCAGTTTAATTAGGTCCAGAGTTTTTTTTCTTACTGTGCTATGTGTTCATTCGATAGCTAATGGAATGGAGAAATATCGAAATAGGAGGCATGAGACGAGAGAAAACCATTCTTCACACTTAATGGTTTACAAAAGACATTTTTTTGAAAGTGTTCTTTGGTCGATTATTTGAGTAACAATCAACTGTTATTTCATTTTAATAACTATTGTCATTTCACTGAATATAGTGATAAAAAAATTAAGATAGATTGAAAATGGGTGCCGAATACTTCCAAGTATTGACATCAATGTGATTTCATAATAGACTGTAGTGATACATCGTAGGTTGTAGCGTACATGCCACTGACACTAATGGAACGATAAACTAAAGTCCCTTCTGCAGTTCTATTCTACTGAGAGTCCCTGATGCACTTTAGTTATCGAAAAATTATTTTTTATTGTTGAAAAACAGAGAGTCCGTAGTTGACGAGAAGCTGTTTGTATTCGATTGGGCAGGCAGCGCAAAACGGTGCACAGGCGTTGTGGGCTAACCTACCTAAAAGAAAAAAAGTCCTATGGCGTGAAGACTTTAACAACAGGTCTGTACACCTCGTAACGCGACGCTAGATGGGCAAGTCCTTTCTGGCTAATAAGTCCAGCAATGTTTCTAGCGTTTCCAAATTTCAAACAAAAGCATCGATTTGAGAAAAATAAAAAAAGAAATCCGATTCTCATACATTAAGAATTTGAGAAAGTAGCTCTTGTATATAAATTACTAGTAATTTAGAATAGAGAGTTATTCCTCGATCTTCTGTACTTAAAGCTATGGTTTCTTTCTAATCTTTTATCCATCCAATTATGCGTAAAGTTCTGTAATTAAAGAAAGTGATCTATGAAGAAAGTAAATTATTTTGACATGTGAGAATAGACATGTGAGAGGCATCGGTTGAATGTCAAAAATCTTTGTAATTTGAACGAGCTAAGCTATTGTGAAAGATTTAATCAAAAATCGACTCAAAGGCGAAAAACCCTGCAATGTTTAAGGTAACACAGATGCTTTCGATCACCTAATAAATAGAGCAATTGGTTGTTTTATATTAACAGGTGAGTAATAACAGAATAGTGCGGTCTGGCTACTATAAGCTCAACATATTTCGGACAGTATGAGTTATATTTGACTTATCACACTTTATCATTTCAGGAAAAATGCACTTCGGCGTAAATTTTCGTTGACTTCATAAGTTAAATGATGTTGAACCTTCGTTATTTATTTGCTTGCGATTTTACTTACTTACTTGGATGGCTCTTCTTCATTGCTTTTCATTTCCGCAGCGTAATCTCAAATCATTTCTCGCTCACGCAGTTGTGGTCCATTGTGGTGGTCTGCTTTGAACATGGCGACTCGCAGAGGTTCGTTCCGTGCCGCCGAAATCGCTTCCATCTGCGAGTGCAGATGCTGGACGTTAGCCACGAATCTTTCCGCCCATCGTTTGGGTGTTCTTCCAAGATAACGTTTGTATTTTGTTGGAGTCCACTTCTCTGTTCTTTTCGTCCAACAGTGGTCTGTTTTTCTTGTTGTGTAACTGGCCCATCCTTATTTCGCTATCGTTGTACATTCTCTTGGATCCCCAAGATGGGAGAGGTTTCGAAGATCTGAAATGCGCATTCCAGCTAAACGTTGTGAGTGAAGGTTAAATTTCAGAAGACATAGTTTAAGTGCTCTGTGGGTGGTACGCAAATTTCTTGACGTGGTTGAACTATCAGCTCACGTTTGCTGCATAATAGAGCGCTGGGAGGAGTGTTGAATCGAAAAGGTGAGCGCGATGTTTGGAGTTCTCTGGTTAATCGGTGGCTTCTTTAAGGGGCTCGAATGTGGCCCATGATATTCTACATATTCTGTCTAATTCCATTTTCATATTCTTCATGTTCATTCAACATCCAAGGTGTGTTCACCTTCACACCATGAGTTGCTCATGAACTGGGTTTTCGTCTTATTTATGCTAATTTCCGCGAAACGAAGATTTGAAAGGAATTTTCCATCAATACCGTATGCCCTTGTCTCAATTGAGTGGTTTTATTATCCACTGCAGTGAATGCGCCAGTAAACAGCCTTGGCGATACTGTTTCACCTTATCGAACCTCTTTTCCTCTGGATATGGTGAGAGGTCGATGAAAAAGCTGCATATTTGTGCCGCAGTTCCGAAAAGAGTCTGCTAATGTTCGCATATGATCCATGGTGGATCCACTCCTTGGTCGACGAGCACTGATAGGATTGCATTCGTTTCGAAGTTTTCAAACGCTTTCTCATAATCGATAAAGGTTAGGAAAATGGGCAGAAGGCTTCAGTGACCTACGACACTGCTTGGATGTGGTCGGTGCGGCAGAATCGCCGTCCAAGTCCTTGCTCAGCTAGTTATACCTCAACCAGAGTCCTATATGCACAAAAAGCGAATCTTGGTGAACAGCTTGTAGAGTACATTCCGCAAGCATATAAGACGGTAGCTACCGTGGATCCTCGGTTGGATTACTTCAGTCACACTTCTTGGGTATGATGACCTTGCGCGATGCTCTCCACTTGTCTGTGATTTCCATTTTCTGAAAGCAAGATGTCACGTGGGCTGCAAGAAGTACATGTAATACTTAGCCTCCAGCTAGAAAAAAATCGGCGGTGGTATTATCGGGTCCTGGTGCTGTGGCGGCCATCTTCATGTTTTCTATTTTCTATTCTACAGAAGTACTTTTAGATGTGGATTGCTTCCTCCAGGTGGTTGTGAAAACGCGCGTAGTTCGCTCTCCTCATCTGCACAAGTTGGTGAGTAAGTGTTGATGGAACATTCTTGTGACACGCAAGTTCGAAACGATGAATAGCCAAAGCATTGATAGGATCTCTTAAGACGTGACTTGATTGGAGATAGATGGGTGTACGAAAATTCCGAAGCCTACGACATTACGTAATGGAAATTCTCCTCCACGAGTGTTAAGAGTTCCGTCATCTTATTGTCGTATGTCGGTTTTCCGCTTCTCTTCTCTTGTTGGACTATGAAAAGGAGTTTGATGCGATCAGCAGTCTCAAGAGAAGCGCAATGTTCGCCGTCTAAAGAGATTTATCTGGTGTTATAGGTGCAGAGCAAAAAACAGTTTCCATCGCTGTCGTGGGTGCGCTTGAAAAAAAAAGGAGGCTTTAAATGACTACCGAGTGTGATAATGTATTTCATTCAATAGTGTCAGAAGTAATGGGGCAGGTACAGTATGTTTTTAACTGTCGAACTGTGACGAACAATGGATATTCACTTTTCGGCGGTATCAACGAGAATAAAAAGCTTAGGGGAAACCCACAGCGAAATCACCGTTGCCAGCTTTTTCATCTGTGTAGCATATACCAGCGTCGAATTGACAGAACCTCTTGTTATTTGTCACAGCTTTTAGTTACCTATGGCTTAGTTCTTAGTTCAAATGTTGTTATTTGTCCTGCATAAAAGAATGAAAAATGAATTTGAATGAGTTTCCTTCAATACAATTATGGTTAATAATATGAAAAATAGTTTCATATGTAATAATTTGAAGGACCGACTTTCTGTAATAATTTCACATTTGCTCATTTAAAAGGATTGATCATTTGCTTTGGGTTCAAAGTGACCTGACTGCGCCATTAGGTTGCTTTGTTCATTAGCTCACGCAGTGACTTGCTTTTTTCTATTCAGTCCATAATTTGAAATAGTTAATCGCATAACGAACGAAATGCATTCTTTGCAACTATATGCGATCCCCGATTGACAAGTATGAGCTCAATATGAGTCATCCTCTTTCTAGTGGTTTATTTTGGGCACGGAACTATAATTCCACAAGCAATCGACTTTTCATTCACTGTGATGAATAATAGCTGTCGTGTGGAATGGAAATATATAAAAAATACATTAGTGAACAGAAAGCCTAAGTTGCAAAACACTTCCAAATAGTGGAACCGATATGTTTGTATCGTGGACTATAACACAGTAACATAGCGGCTTACATGCCCATTCATATTCATATACAGCGGTTGACTAGAGTCTTTTGAAATCCTATCGTTTTGATAGCTACTCATGTCTACTATTTATCGACAAATTACCGTTTATTGAGAGCGTGTGTGGCGCAGTGGTTGGAGGCGCCCTGCAACACATACGTGGAATCGATCCGTGCGTTCATAGCTCACCAAGCCCTCCATCCCTCCGGGGGTCGGCAAATTAGTACCAGGCTTGTTTGGGAGGATGGCAGCACTTGTTCGATACATCGGGGGCCACCGCGAGTCATTTTAGAGGCCACATATGCATTCAATCACCTCCAAACGGTGCTTAGTGAAGTCGAATGCATGGTGTTTGCCTGAGAGAATGATCGACGCCGAGAGCTTTGTCGTTTATTTTATGCATCGTTGGAGAAGACTGAATGTTTATTATAAACCTATTCGAACTTGAAATAAGCCTATAAAAATTACAGTTAGGATGGTGCATCGAAGTCTCTATGAATCGATAAAATTCTTTGAACTTTCGTTATTAGTTGGAGAATTATGGTAGGTTGTCAAAAAAACCAGCTTCGTCGCGCAAGGGTTAAAGTTTCCTGAAACTGAAACCTCCAGACAAATGGGAAAGAAATGAAAATTTTTAAGCCCTCAAATGCAGCCACCAACACCGGCAACGAATCCGGACCATTCCTGCGTTCTGTGGGAGGAATTGTAGTTGCTCCGTTGGTGGAAGTACCACCCTTAACGCAAAAAAAGCAACCAAAATACGATTTCTATGATGAACAAGATCCCACTTTTGTAGTGGTAGGACGGGGAAACTCGTGCTGTATCCACAACTGACTGTGGATTTTATCGGTTTTTGTTTCAATTATTAGGAATCGCTATGTCCTAAAATATACTCGTTTAGTGTCTAAGACGTCCATTATTTAGGCACGGTATGAGTGAAAATCAATGTACGAGATTCCAATTGTTAATAAAAGTATTAAAATTTGGAAACACGAGTTAGAGATATCGAACGTGCTTAGTGCTTAGTGCAACAAGTGCTTGCTTCTGTACTAAACTCTTATGTTTTCACGTTAGGCTACCTTCAAGAATAGAGGATCGTTATTTAGTCTAAGGAAAGTTGTGCCAAATCCATATTAAACTGGAGGAGACATTTTGAAGAAGATTTGGTTGAATAATGAGGTAAAGTTGACAAAAGAAGTATCTACGTGAATATTGGAAACGGAAGCTTTTTTGAACCTTAACGTGTAATACCTTTTCATTCGTTATTGATTTGTATTACTGTAAACCTCTTCTTATCCATGCGCAATTTCTGTGAGAAAACACACTATGCACTCTTTGTTTATTCCTCTGTTTTCTATATATACAAGCGTACAAATAACTGTCATTGTATGTCACTGAGAATGCGTCCCACTCTTTTCCCATGCGATCGTTGGGAAACATTGTTCATTAGGATGAATGAAATCCCCACGAGTAGTTTTCGTAGTGGTAATCTACTTAAATCGGAGGTAAATTATGAAATATTGACTTGTGTATAACTTGACCATTTTTTTTTCAATGAACTCAACATTTTATAGTTTCTGTAATCACCTGCCAATGTTCTAATTGCGCCGGATGGAAGCCATATTACTGGTGGTCTCGTTATAGCTCTGAAGGAAAAGAAATTTTTCACCGATTTGAGAACATGTTTGAGATTGGCGAAATGGTCAGAAAACAAGCCGCTTTTTGTTCAACAGCACACGTAACAATCTGCGTTGTACAAATGATCACTGATTCGATTCTGTGCCCGATTAACCAAGACCTCTAACCCCCGTGACATATTGGTAACAGAATAGTTTAGGGGGAAAAAAGACTAACTTGCTGACTACTTGATCGATAAGCCACAGGAATCAATCAACTCTACTATGCTTGAGTCGAATAGATCGTAGATTTATCACAGGGTTGGAGCAGTTCGTGCTGTCCAATTCCATCGTTGACGTCGTTTCTAGGGCCTCTGGAAGTTTGTTTTAAAGAATCACTCTGAAGTGTATTTTATGGGCACATAAATATCTTGTTTATGGTTAGGTCGTTCTGCTTTGAAAGTTTAGATCTTATGTGCATGTTCTTAAAACTGTTTGGTTTCAATGGTGCTGAGATATTTGCAAAATTCCGGACCGCAGGTCTGTGTGGTGGGGAACGAACGCGCCGTTGTCCTTTCCGGGGAATAACGCGTTTTCCACCACACCATGCGGGTCCTTCGTTTCGCTTGTCTCTCATCTAGTTCTCAGCATCATTGAAGTTATATTTCGCAATATACTCTGCCATTAATAAGAGTAAGCAGGAAATAAAACGGTTAAGATTGTGATTATAACTAAAGCCTCAGCTTAACTGGGTTCATTGCCGATTTGGGTTCCCCAGATCAATCCCACTGGACTGTGAGGGTTTGTTGTTGACAGAGAATTTGTCAACGGATAGAGGTGAACTCAAATAAGTCGATCGTAATTGTGTAGTCTTCTCGACTTAGTGAATAACATTTGTTCCATGCCAGTGGCGTCCGACACATAAGCTATTAGTTTCCGCTACTTAGTGGGTTTTTCGGCGTCATCTTATCCGGAATGATACATTTAAGTCCAATCATGCGAACAGTTGCCCTACTTTGTTAATAGCAAACGGTCTCACAGATAAGGGGAGAGCATCATTTCAACAATGAGTCTTTGAAAAATCACCAGTGTATTTTGGGATTTGGTGTTACATAGACTTTTTTTTGCGTGATTGTACGATTAGACCGACTACCGACATGGAAGCACTGGAGATTATATAATAGTACATAGAGCAAGTTCATCCAATGTATACGCTAAAGGTTTTTAAATTTATTTAAAGAATTTCATTCTAGCAAAAAAAATGCTAAATGTTTAAAATCCGATTTAATTTGAACATCTAGTGATGAGTGTATGAGGTCTTTGAGAATATACGTAGGATTTACGAGGAATGTTTTTAGTACAGCCATATTATGCTCGTACTACTAAAATTGCAACAAAAACAAGGCTTAGCTGGTGTCGACGTCACGAATGAAAAATTATGGGTTTATTTTTCCCAGTTTCAAATCGTATTCTCTTGAAATTTCATTACACACCTGCAAGTGCTTAATTGTTTAGCATGTCTCACCTTGATATCCGTATCAGCTATTCAGGAGGGAAAATAATGAGAAGAAGAAGTTAGCTGGAGATATCTTGATTAAAGGACGGGAAATTTTAGCTTTTTGCTTTTAGAGCAGATGTTATCTTGAGGAACGAGAAGTGTGACTTTCAGTAAAGGATTTATCCGCCATCAACAAGGTGTCTTACTCCGTTTTAGCTTCATATTATCATGTATTTGGTATGAGATGAAGATTAAAGCTTTCGGCTTTGATTACTTCGTTAGGGATGGCATACACCTGACTTCATTAAGTACCGTATCATTAAGTACATACATAGTGATTTGTATAGACATATTAATGTATAGTGTCAGTATCTTTTCAAATAGTTCCATACCAAAGTGGCACTGATTTGTCGACTACGAGTCGGTTGGGGGGGAGGGGGGCATAGTTTGTTCAGGGTGCGGAATGGAACCACAACGTATGTGTTGTAGGGTACTCCCAACCACTGCGCTGCGCAGTTCTTATATTCTGTATGGAAAAATTCGTAGAGACTGCGAAAACATATGAAAATTGAACCAGAGCGATAATACAGGTGGTTTTTTGAAGACGTTATTTTGTGCGTGTGTCATCTATTCACTCTGTCTTTTTAGGTTTTTCTTAAAAAGATCCCAGATATTGCAATCTGCATGTAAGTGTTTTTCATGGGCTAATCTTCGACTTTAACAGTTGTGCTTTAAAGTAGCTGGTATTGCTCGAATTTAAATTAAAGGAACTTATTTCGAAGTGTCAAACCAATTGGAAAAGATGATGTTAAGTCAGTTGTAAAAGATTATTGTGGTATTATTTGGATACTTGTGCAGTTTGACAGCCCGTCCTCACCGGTTGTGCGGATTCCACTATAATATCCATTTTTCAGAGTTTTGCTGGTTTAGCCACTGTTTTCCTGGAGTCCCGAGGTCAGCTTGACCAAAGTCTGTCTCAGCTGGTCATCACCCTTGTCTATCAGGAGATTTTCCACCATGCGACTAGTTTGATACCATGACGGTGGTGCATCCTCGTATTGGTTTAATCATTGCTGGACTTCCTGGTGGAAGCTTCGGACACCTTCTTTGCCTGGGAGGCCACACTAGGAGGATAAATGAATCTCCCAACTGTACATCGCAGCTCGACACCCAGAAACCGTCATGATGCAAAACGGCGTAAAATTCGCCTTTTTATTGTTCGCATCGCAAAACAAAAGAAGAAGAAGGAGAGGAAGAAAAATAAGACTCCATTTAACGGAGCGTTATCGGCTCTGAAATTAAATCCTGTTTAATCATTAATGGAACAACTAAGTGAACTGATGCCTGTTTATCCCTGCAGAGGCTAAAATAGCATTCGTATGAAAGAATAATGATGATGTTCGCTGGAATTTTGATAATCCTTCACAACGATAGTGACCGTTTCTTTTTTTTTTCCACAAAGCATTTGCAAGGAATTCTTATGATAAATGGAAAGAAATTCTGTGCTTCAGTACGTGTGAATTTTTCAACAATCCTTCTGTCTACGCTTTAGTTCCTCTGCCCTGTCGTGTTTAAAGTGCTTGTCCATCAAGATTTAAAAGGTAACTTTTTTCAGAGCATTAAAGTTTCATTACGACTGAGTAATGTGAAAATTATTCTGTCAATTTTGATAATGTAGTTCTAATGTCGGTTGGTACAGTTGTGAGAGTTTTTTACGAAGATCTGTTTAAGTTTTACCAGAAATTTTTATTAACTTTCTAAAGTTTATTTTGATTTTTTGTGAATACCACATGTATGACTTTTGATGGATGGGTACGGCTAGTCATCTGTACCACATGTAATTCCGTTAACTATGAAATGAATCGAACACCAATAACTTATTCGTTTGTCCATGTTATGTGAATCTGTTGTAAAGGAATCACTTTTACAAATGGCCATATTCGGAGACACGATGAAAGTTCGTAATCGTCCAGCATATTACATTTAGGAGTCCATACTCTACCAGTCTGTTGAAGAACGGTTTTTCCAGTGTCACAGCGCAAAGCGACTTAATGTACTTATATGCATTAGTTTTCCACTGAAACTACTTCTGCACTTCTACTAGTAGGTGCATAAACACCATTTTTTCTTTCAAGAAACTTGTTCAACATTTTTCGGATCACGATCGTTATCAATAACCAGGTTTATAGAACAATTTTTTCGTGAGGACAAATGTGGACTGCGACACGAGGCAGTGCTCTCTGGTGGGCGGGGCTTGTGGGTGCGTCTTGTTTTGCATCGATGCCATAGAAGGCTTACGTGACGACGAAGTGTATTTTAAGCTGTTTCCTATATTCTATGCTAGTTTTTTTACGAAATGTCTTCGGAGGATAGTCCCGAAACGTCCTCAGGTTTATTTCAACGTTCGTGGATGCATCGTTTGGCGTCCCAGTTGGCGTCGATCAAAATCTCTCTCGATCCTCCCAGTCCGCCTCATACCAGTACCACCACTCTAGCACATTGTTTTGACCAAAATCAATCTTCTCTCGATACAAATTATCTACATGTTCCCACTGAATATGGTGCTCAACAATTTTCTTCACCACCTCCCGATCGACGATGTAGTTTGACATCATTAACCAGTGACAACTCGTCTGTTACAATATCAATGAGTTCAAGTTACCAATCGCTTCTGTCACCAGTGTGCACGAGTAAGAAGTTCTCTATTGAAGATTGTGATATGCCGTTAAATGAGCTGATGGAACAACTAAGAAATGCTCAGGTAGATTTCCAACTAGTTGATGAAACTTCACTGTGCTTGTTTTTTAACGAAGTATTTATTTGAATGTCTAGAATTTTCAAGTAACCATAGTGTGTTTTGTTCTTGCATTACTTTATGTTTTCAGATTTCAACACGAAAGACTAAGCCAAAAAATCCCTCAGTATTATATAGAAATAAATTTACTGTTGTATATCGAAATGAGAAGGTGAATGTAAACAAGTATTTCCACATGATGACACAAGGGAAATCTGAGTGATGAGGTCAGGAAATCTTGTGGAATTAGTTCTATATGAACTTCATGTGTTTTCTAAAGTCGGTCTATATCCATCGATGGTTCAGAAGAGCATTTGATAGTTCTATTGTTTTGTTGTTTTGCAGCCGTTTGTATGCCGTTACGTAGGTCTAATTATTTCTGCGAATCTTTTTACCTATTTGGAGATTTGTCTATCTATTTTTTCGAGCTTATGCATCATCGGCGTTCTTAAATCGACGTCGTTGCACCTGGATAAAAGGCACGTCAATTCCTTTATGACCGCATGAAGTGGAAGTTGATTTATGTTCCATCATAGCGTAATGGAGTGAATGGTTGTAGTTTGCAGGCTAGTATATTGCCGATATTTAAATGTGAGCTAACCAGTCCTGATATGTTGCGCATTTTAAGCCAGAAATCTGATTTCATGCTCTACAAGTGAATTAGTCACCCGCGTCAGAATAACGAATAGAATAACAGATTCGATTATGGTAGAGATATTTGAAAGGAACATCTCATTGTAAACGTCTAGTTGTCCCTAAAGTTTTACGTTAACGAAGCAATGTGAACACTACGTTTTCTTGTAGTTTATCAATGCTTCGCTTCCATTAACGACCATTAACGATGGTAGGACTTTGTATCGCTTCATTTTAATAACGATTTATTCAAATTCATGCTCAGGATTTTAATGCGAATACATTTTCGAAACCGCTATATGTACGATTAAAAGAACTGCTTACATGAAGACATACTAAAGGGCTGAAACGCTGACCTGTAAAAATCAAGAGGCATTGTTCTTCAAAAAAATACCCAAGAGGAACCTTTTGATCTTCAAGCATTCCCGTGTGATCGTGACTGATTAGGTTTAAAGCTGAGTGTTATCTAAAAGAAGTTGCACTAAAGTATATTGAATTTTGCTTTGGTTTTCGTAGATTCAGAAAGTAGATAAATCTAGAACGACCTAGATCAGAAAAATTCTATTAGCAACCTTGTGTTGGATTACGATAAATTTGATTATGCTGCGGTTAATAGAAAGCCGATTCTCGGAATCATATTTACAGCATCAATTCTAGCAAAGTACAAAGTGTTTTTCAATAAGAATGTGGATGCAAGTAGAAATTTTTTCTACATCCGAAAAATATATGCGGTCTCAAACAGTACTTTTTCGAAGTTTTATAACTTTGACTCTCAGCAGCGCTTTGTGAAGGTAAACAAGGATTAGATCGAAAATCCCATGAGTATTTTTATCTTTTGTAGTTGTCGCACTTTGAAGTGTGATCGGTATGCGGTTTCTCTCAAGTGAAACTAGAAACTTGATTGGAAATATGAGCTTAATAAGCAGAAGCAGATGAGACAGTCTAATGTTGAGAAGAATAAGATAGCGTTGTTGATTACTTAGAATTCATTGATGATGGGCATCTGTGTCTGCATGTATCCAATGTTTCTAAATCTTTTGGAAAGAGCTTAAGTGGTTTCCACGACCGACTTTGTATTAACCTCGGCACTGACAGAACAATTCCTCATATTCTTGTTTAGCAAACAGGAGGTGTTATTTTATTTCTTTATTTACACACAAGCTGACGTTTCGGCGGATGTCGCCTTCCTCAGAGCCTATAAAGGTCAATTTGACCGAGATCCACACTCCAACACCTTTTATATGGAGACGCTTGACTGGCCTTTATGGAGGTGTTTTGCTATATATATATATAGCTAAATTGCGGTCAACTTGATCCTTCCAGACTCTAAGGGAGCGGAAACGTCGGCTTGTGTGTGTACAAAGAAATAAAATAACACCTCGTGTTTGCTATAAAAGAATACAAAGGATTAAGTGGTTTCCTCCAAACTTTCTGAGTTGATAGTTTAGATTACTTCTATGTGCTGCGTGCATTGCTTCAGTCGACTCGAATCTCATGAAATTCGTTTATTCATACCAAGGGTAGAACAACGCCCAAATACTCATTGCGCGCATCACTGTTTTGGAGCGAGATGATGATCGCATTAACAGCCACGATTTAGCATATTCAAGGGACTTCGGTGCTTTTTCCCCGTATTAAATTGGTTATTATTTTACTACTATTACTATTGTAATATATATATATATATATATATATATAACGTTGCTATCTTTTAACTCATTTGTGGTGATTCTTAAGTCAAACAATTTACACCTCGCGATATGGTTTTTTTCTGCTATATTCTATTTTGAGAATATCGCCGTTATTGAGTGAAAGCAGCAGATTCGTGAAAAAATCTTTAGAGAAATACAGTAGGCAAGAGTCAGTAGCAGAAAATTTTAAACTAATTTTTGAACTGATTTTGTATTCTATAATGACGGACATTTAGATCATAGAGCTGTATCCGCAGTTAATATCAGCTCGTAATTCAAACGATAGGTGGTGTTTTGAGTTTGTTTCTCATCGAGTAGGAACTGAGAGTATATTCTACTAAGGGCTTTACAATTTTGATAGCATTCAGTTGAGAGAAGCTATTTGGTATTTGCTTTCATTACTCAGGCTATTTTACCCAGATCTATAAACAAAAATTCCGAGGATTTGTTATTTCTTTGAAGGTTTTGTTAATCCAATAGCTAAGACTTGATTGTTCTCTTAAAAAAGGTTTTTTAGTTCTATTTCTTGGAGTTTGTATAAGTTTTATTCGAAAAATATTAAAGAACCATGATCACTTCCGGAGGACCATAAAATTGTAGCGTAATGAATATGATGTTCCCTTGTACAGTAAGGCCTACTGTAATAGGTCATTTAATGATAGGATAAATTTATCACTTATCATCTAGGGATCTTTGATTTCTTACGAGTACGCAGTGCGCTTCTTAGCCAATGAAATTATAGTAGTTTCGTGATGAAGCCAAATGTACTAACTTAATCGTTTCTAAATTACATCTAGATGTATCAACGCTGCCTAGTTTTCGTGACAAATGATCTAAACAGTCTTTAAATAGAAGTTAGAGCTCATACTGTTGAGCTTTCTACAGTATGACCCTGTCATAGATTCACTCTGTGCATTTCGTGCACGAACTACTAATTATATTCTGGATGATTAGACATCAAAAAGCCGTTGAACACTCGTTTTTACCTACTTTCTGACACTTTCAATATTTCACCGTTGTAATAATCATTAGTACTGTTTATATGCGTTTTGGAAGTAGATTTTTTTATAAGAAATTATGGAAAACGTTTAGATTACAACGGTATTTCGATAGGTATTCATATACTAGGTTGCTTTAATTACTAATGTTCAACCTAGAAGAAAATGTCGTACGTCGCTAGTAGTTTTCCAGTTGGTTGCACATAGCTAAGCTGTATTCAGCTGCTTTCAGTTACTTCCATGGCGACGTAACGAAGTCAATTGGTTTCTAAATCGCATAAAAAAGGCTACGCTCACTTAAATGTCTCTTGTTGTTAAGGCCAAGTCTTTCCGTTTTCATTGTTGGGCTAGATGTTCTGAGCAAGCAAATAACTTCTGTAACTTCTGCACTCTTAGCTGCAAGCATTCTACGCATTCATTTACAATATGGAAGGGCGAAGTAATATACAACAAATTTCACGTGAGTGAAAAGGAAAGGCACTAAAAAAATACTTGACTACTAGCTTTATATCTTTTTCTGGACGAGGTACGCAAAATGACTTTGGGATGGAATTTTTTCCATCTATTTTATTTCCCTAAAATTATGTAGAAGTATCGATTCGTTAAAATAACTCAATAAAGGAAATAATTTGTTGTTAGAATTATTGCCAACGACGTTTCTGTTCCTCATTTTCGTATTCCTAATTTTTTTAAAGCGAAGCAAATGATAAAGTAAGCAGATCATATATCTTATTAATTTTAAAAGTAGCTAATTGTAGATGGCGGGTTTCAGCTAGTTGTTCACATAGTCATTGTCATCGTAACGTGGAAGAGTTCTGGTCTTCTGACTTCGTTTTCAAAATGTCTTAAGAAGAACGTTGTGAGTGGATGAGTGATGCAATTATGATATTGCTTGTAAGTGGTTTATGTGGAATGTTAGCTGATTGGTTGACAGTGGTCATAAGCAAACCAGTGTTTATTTTGACATACCAGAACAGATCTGATGTATTTGGTAAGCGTATTTCTTAGCAGCATATTAGTCGAACAATAGTAAAGAAGTATTGAATCATAAATTCTTTTGTTATATGAGTTATCTTTGTGCCTGAAAGCAATTTTTTTTTACCCAGCAGTGTGATTAAGGCATCAGTGAAAGAACTTGGGTACAGTTGTCGTCTAGGCGAAGTCATGGTTTGTCCTTCAGTTATTTTTAAATAGTTTTTTTTTCAGCCTCATATAATCTTTCGGGGAATTATAGGCAGTATGGTCTTTCAATACATAAAATGATACACTATATCTGTTGCGTCGTGCTCCGTCTTTTGTAATAATTTTAGTAATCGAACAATTCAAGTGGGCTTAGGTACTCTTCATTCATTGCCATCGCTTACCAAATCGGTCTAATGGGCTGAGATAGTTCGAAGAACACAATATGCACCGCACTTTTCGTAATGGAAACTTTTTTCAACTGTTTTCGGACTATTAACTACCCACTAACAGCTCACTCGACTATACTGCAATAGGCATAGTACCTATTTATTAAAGATTCAGGCACGACCGCCGCGTGGGCTTCCCATTCGCTGGACTTCAGCTTTTTTAGCAAAGTGAGCATGTAGTATAAAATATAAAGAGTTCGACGTTGATCAGTTTTTTTAGTAATACATCGTGCATTTGACTTCATTAGGAGTCGTGGAGGTGACTGAGCGCTTGACCTCTCCCATACAATGTATAGATCTGTCTATCTGTCTTGCAATTTATCGAATTAGTCATATGCTTGCAAACAGGTTCGGTACCAAATTACTGAAAGATGAATTTATTGGTCACTGTGGGGCAGGATCGAACAAAATGTCTTTTTTGTTCCCAGGATCGATTTTCTATTAACCTCGGCATTGGAATATGAATGCGTCGTTTTCTTGTTCAGCAATCGCGAGTTTTTTAAACAGCATACATTTACTTCCGTAGAAAAACACAATACGATATAATAGTAGCTGACGTTTCGGCAGCATCTCATTCTTCAGGGCCTGGAAAGGTATTCTGATATGCTAGGCCAAACGCTTCAATAACACTTACAAAAAGACGAAAAACTTTGGTAATTACATGATCAACAGCTTCTCGAAAAACTCACCGCTTTTTACGTGACTTCCAATGAGGAAGTTTAGAACAGCTGATTATAGTCGCATATGGTTGACGACTGCACCATCCCACATTAGAAATTGATGCAAACATACAGGGTCTGGTCGCGTATGACCTCTGGACATTCATCCCTGCTATTCATTGTAGGGTTTTTGGCATTTATCCAGAAAGCCTCAATAAGTTTTCACGCTGGTCTTTTAGTCTACTGTGCAAAGATATTGACTTTTATTTCAAAATCGTCTCCGTTATGCTTTTGTATCCTATGCGTGCCTTGTGGGTTACTTTCTCTCAGTTCTCGTTCGCCATCTGGGTGTTCTTCTATACGGATACACAAAGGTCTGCCCGTTTCGCCTATTTATTCATCTTCGCAATTATTACAAGAGACCAGGTATATCGTACCAGAACTCGTGCAATCACCCTCCCTGCCGTATGGGCAAATTACGCAATTTGTTGTTTCACACAGACGGTCATACAGGCGGTTACGAACTAACTGACGACATAGAGTAGCTGGTGGTATTTCAACTATCACTACCGATTCCTCTAGACCTGCCCTTCTTAAGTATCGTTTTATAGCTGCGCTTACTTCATCGCTTATAAAAGGCAACATAAACGGGACTTTCTTTTGGCCAAGTGTTTCGCGTGGGCACGTCGCCTCTCCTTAATTCGTGCGGTAACTATTTCGTAGCCATTGGAGATGGCTATTTGCCGAGCCAAGTCGCGCGATTCTTCCTTTAGTTCCCTGGTAGTGCACACAGAGGTAGCTGTTCGAAACATGTTTCTCACAATCGCCTTCTTTGTGTGTGAAAGGTGGGAAGAAAGGAAATGAACGAGGATGTTCTTGTTACTTGGCTTTCGACACCACTTTGTGAAGTAACCGCTACTTGATAGGTTTATTTGAACGTTCAAAAACGGAAGCCAGTTTCTTCTCGGTTTCTCCTTTGTGAATTTAATATACTCAGACGGCTCGTTCAATAATCCAAAGCATTTGTCCATCTGCTTTCGCGTAGAGAAAACGACAAAACAATCATCTACATAGCTGCAGTAGAGTAGTGGCCAGAGATCGAGAACAGAGGCTTCTATTTTGGACATGAACGCAATGGCGAGAGTTGGTGCCAACCGCTGTCCAATTGCAAGCCCTCTAATTTGCGCGAAATATTTCCCAGACCATTTGAAAATCGAGCAGTTTAGGCACTCCTTTAAGAGAGCCATAAGCTGTTGGATGGGCAAGCCATGCATATTTATTCTTCCTTCATGTTCAACAAGAAGTGCGAAGATGGCTTGCATTGCGGAGCCATTCGACGCGTTGGTGTATAGCGCGGTAACGTCGAAAGACGTACGCGTTATTAGGAGACGCGTTACGTAGACGTTCTAGGAACATTTGGGTATTTGTGAGGGGAGATGGAATGTGGATAAGCAACTGGGTAAGTATCAGGTTTAAAAAGCGGGTTATTCTATCCGTTGGCCCGTCTAGGCAGCTGATGATCGGTCTAACCTTAAATGATGACGGATTGGTTGACGCATGATCATCAGGTGATAGCAACTTATGTGTTTTAATAAGTAGGTATAGGACGGGGCATGTTGGTCTATCGATTTTAAAGTGCGAAATAACCGATGATTTTAAACCTGCAGTCTTTGCCACACTGACCCATTGATTGTTTAGCTTTCAGTATTGACTTTTATATTCCTTTTCAGAGGATGGGCGAAAGAGAGTAGCATCACTAAGATGTTCCTCTGTTATCTCAACATCCAGCTGGCGAGGGATAACTACGAACTCTCCCCCCTTATCACTAACAGACAATCTTATTGTTTTCGAGTTTATTAATTCTCTAATTTCCCGCATTCAACATTTTTGTTGCGGCTGTAAGGTTAGAGATAAACTTTCTATCGCCGTAGTGATCAAGGGTCTTGAGAACGCCGTCCGAAAACACGCGGAATTTTATGTCAACTCCATTGTTAGGGTCCTGCTGTCTTAAAAACATTTTAGGGAAAGGAGATGGTGGTAGACGCCGTCTCTTGATTTTTATCTCAATTTGATGTCTCTTGCTTGGCATGATAACGGCGTCGATCTTGAAGCTCATAAGGGTTGCATGCTATCCTACGCAGGGTCGTTTTGGAAATGGGCTGCGATGATGCAAAACTTGGGTCCAATTCTAATAGCGAGCGCGCATTCTCAGGTATTGTTATGTCCCCAATCACGGGATGTCTTTTTTGTCTAGCAGGTCAGCTCTAACCACTGCGTTACTGGTCCCTTATGCAGTTTAAAGTGCACAGAACTGGTGACACGGCAGCATTGACATACATACATACATATACAATATTTGTACACTGCACACCTATATTTGTATTTATTTGTATATATATGTATATATGTATACATGTATGTGAATATATATGTACATATATACTTACTTACTTGGATACTTGGACGGTCAGTCTTCACGAGCTGTGCGAACCTCAGCGCATATGCCATTCGTTCCTTTCTCTCGGAGTCGTAGTCCATGATGGTGGTCTCGTTCGAGCATGGTAGCGCTTGCGAGTCTCATACCGTGATCTGTAAAACAGCTGCATCTGCGAGTACAGCTATTTAACTTTGTTTACGAACACGCCCGCACAACGTGTAGGTGGTCGTCCAAGTGGACTTTTGAATTCTCTTGGAGTCCACTCTTCTGTTCTTTTCGTCCATCTGTCGTCTGTCCTTCTCATTATGTGACTGGCCCATCTATGTTTCGTTGTCGATGTATATTCTCCTGGATCTCGAAGATGTGACAGATTTCGAAGGTCAGAGCTTCGCATTCCGGCTAAATATTGAGAGTGCCGGTTATACTTCAGAAGATATCGCTCAAATGCTCCGTGAGTAGTGCGAAGCATTCTTAACGTAGTTGAACTGTCAACCTACGTCTCTGCAGCTTAACAGAGCGCTGGGAGGACCGTAGAATCAGAGAGATGATCGCGGATTTTCGGGTCCTTCAGTTGGTTGGTGGCTTCTTTGAGAGGCCAGAATGCGGCCCAAGCTGCTCTCCTTCTTCTATCTAGTTCTTCCTTCATGTGGTTTTCCATGTTCATTGATCGCCCAAGGTAAACGTAGGAGGTGGTCTCTGCAATGAGAGAGCCATCCAATTCTATTTTTTCGCCTTCGCATCATGGGTTTTTCATGAATGGGTCTTCTTTCGATTTATGCGAAGTCCGATGTTTTTCCACCGATTCGTTGAGCAGATTGAACATTACCTCTACTTCGCTAGTACTTGTTGGGAAGATGATGATGTCGTCGGCAAAACGAAGGTTTGATAGGAATTTTCCATCAATGCGTATGCCTTTCTCATCCCATTCGAGTAACTTCATTATCCACTGCAGTGCGGCACTGAACAGCTTTGGCGATATTGTGTCGCCTTGTCGAACCCATTTCCCTATGGATATTGTAAGAAGTCAGTGGAAAAACCGTATTTTCGTAATGCAGTTCCGGTCACAATCGGACAGAGTGCTTATGTAGGACGGGTCCACTCCTTGGTCGACGAGCGCTGATAGGATTGCATTCGTTTCGACTCTGTCAAACGCTTTCTCATAGTCGACAAAGATTAGGACTAGAGGTAGGTGGTATTCCCGACAAACTTCGATGACCCTGGACACGGTTTGGATGTGGTCTATGCAGCAAAATCCTTTTCGAAATCTTGCTTCTTCAACTGGTTGTACCACATCCAATGCCCTTGATATATATGCATATATACAGGGGTGCCAATATGCATACATATATGTATATATACATGCATATATATATGTACACATACATATATACGTTTATGTATGTGTGTGCATTTATATATGAGGGAGCTCAATCTAGAGTAACAGAGCAAAGAAGTTCTTACAATCAATTCGCATATCATTGTAAGCACTAGGTGGCATTGGTGCTTGATTAATTCAACTATTTATCACTGAGACATAGCCTCGCAATTAACTCGCTCGATCTCACATGTGCGTGACATTTGTGAGATTGATATGAGAACTGACTGAAAATTTTCTATCAAGATGTCTTTTAACATTTTCTGCTCAAAATTTCCTTTGAGGCGAATTATAATTGAGATATCCGTAGAGAAATATCGGTAGGCCATTAATGAAAACTTGAGGGTTTTTTTTTTAATAATTATAACTTTTCTAAAGAAGAAAAATTTTCTCGAGAGGTAGGTGTAGCACAGTGGTTGGAGGTGCTTTGCGATCGGGATCGATTTTACGCTGCAGGCTCACCAAACCTTCCTTCCCTTCGGGGTCGGCATTTGGTACCAGACTTGTCTTGGAGGAGAACAGCACTGACTTGATATATCGATAGGCCATCGGGAGTCATTCTATAGCCCAGATATGCATTGAATCACCTCTAATGATGCTTAATGGACTCGAATGCATGGTGTACCCCTTAGGGAGTGATCATTGCCGAGAACTTTACCCTTTATCCTTTTAATTACGATTTTTCGACGTGATTAGGGGTATTTGAATTTGGACGATAACAAATGTAGTAACTTGTTGTTTTCAAGCAATAATGTTACTGTGTATAGAAAAGAAATTTAAATGTACAAAACAGTTAAAGTGGACGGATTTAGTTCTTGTTAATTGTTGACCAGAAATAGCAGGTCATCAAAAACATGCCAAAGCAGTGGAGGCGAACAGTTCTAGTTTTGAAAAAAGCATTAACTTCGAGTGTCAGTCACGATGCGTCTGTGTTCAAGAATGTTCTCGGATTCCATATTATGAGCATAGAGTAGAAAAAAAGATCAAAACATGAATACCGATGATGTCGTATAAGCAGAAAGTTTCAAAATTTACTAGATCATTCGCAAAAGTCAGCTTCAATTAAACAAAGCAAAATCGTTTACGGAAGC